>JAESVK010024864.1:0-13104 GCA_017140935.1 Hamamelis virginiana | reverse complement strand
AAGAGTGAACGAGAGAGGCCTCCCGATCCAGGTTGGCTGGTTCACAGACTGGCGACTCCGCTGGGGATGTTGAGGGCTAAACTCCAATTAATTATTTTTGGGCTTTTCAATTTCTTAATTAATAAAATCAATCACTTGCATTTGTATGACTGTGTGACTTTAATTCCTGCATTGTGTGCGCATTGACTCTGCATGTTTAGGACGTTGTATGCTATAGCCAACGATGAGCCTATCCCTGGGCCCGGTTTCTTTGACTCTAGGGTTCCATGTATGCGAAAGCCATCACCCTTCTTGCCAAGTACCTTCGGGTATATCAAACGGACCAATCACGTACTGTTGGACCCATGCGGCATTCCTGATGTCACATGTGGTTAGGTATATCGATTGGACCGAGCGAGTAAGGGACACTTATCCTACCCTTTGCATTAGTCCATATAGAATGTCTCTGTAGGACACATACCCTGCGTCACTTTTTAGCACACTATTGTAACGTTATGCTGCCGGAGTTTTCCCATCGGTTTTGTATAAGCCATGATTGTGAAATGTGTAGAACCATTAGGACCTGGATCTGTAGGACTAAACCTTTATGAAATGCCCTAAACTCTTAAGGAATGTATCCTCAAAGAGTCAAGGTACCTAATGAAGGCTAGTACCCTATAGGTTCATGAGCTTAGGCCTGTTGTAGTGTTATGCTGCCCGATTAGTGGTATTAGGAGAAGACACGAGACATGAGATATAAGATTAGGCTTTAGGCCCATGTTTTTTGGATACAAGAGCTAGGTCCGCTCTGAGTTTAGGATGTGGGATTTAGACCCGTATCAATTGGATAGAAGATATAAGCCTGTGGTAAGAATGAGATGTGAGCTGTAAGAATGAGATTCGTACTCTGGCCTTAGGCCCATTTTTCATAGAATATGAAGGTTGATCTGTAGGCTTTAGGCTTATACTTTTGTGAGCATGTGAGATTATCCTTATTCATTCCTTTTCACACTGGAAGCTCTTAGTTGATTCAAACTTTTTCCTTTTCCCAGCATTCTGGCTTGGCGTCGTGATTCTAGCGGTCGGTTATTTAAGGGTCTACCTGCCGATTCAAAGATGTCCAGTAATGAGGATCATACCCTTACCGCCATTGGAAATAGTGGAAAGACGACTGATGAGAAGATTGAGGCACTTTTAAAGGTGGTTCAAGAGTTAGTTCACCTGAGAGAAGAGGAAGATAAGGTGCGAGCCCGTACTAATCCCTTGTTTGAGAATGTCGATGAAGAAGAATGTTTCCTTAGATCAAAGATAGTTGTTGAACCCACTAGGCCTGGTGCAGAATATGTTCAGCCTGTTGATCTGGAAAAAGAGTCCAAGCCCAAGACCCCTGCTTTCTTTTCCACTGAGCCTATAATGTTGAGTAGTAAGGTCGAAGCCCTGGAAAAGGCCTTGAAAGGTATTAGGAAGTCTGATGATCTGGTGGACATGTCTTCATTGTCTCTGTTTCCCAAGGTCCGTATGCCCATTCATTTCAGAATGCCTGAGTTAGAAAAGTTTGATGGAATAGGTTGTCCTAAGACCTATCTGAAGATGTACGTGAGAGCCATGCACCCACGAGGGGCTGATGATGACTTGCTAGCCCAAATGTTCCATGAAACACTGGCTGGATCCGCTCTGAAGTGGTTTCTGTCACTAGATGAATCTAGAATGAAGACATGGGAGGATGTATGCATTGAGTTCAGTAATCATTACCGGTATAACACAGAGGTTGATATCACTAGGAGAGACTTGGAGACTACTAAACAAGAATCAAGAGAAACTTTCTCTGCCTTCCTCACCCGCTGGAGAGCCAAAGCTTCTAAAATGGCTAACCGCCCTGAGGAAGAAGAACAAATCCGCATGATAGTGAAGAACTTGCTCCCAGTGTATCACAAACACATGTTTTTCCAATATCTCCCAAATTTCCGAGCTCTAGTCGCTGCAGGTACCCAAGTAGAGGACGCTCTAGCCGATGGAGCTCTTCGAACTGATGAACCCTACAAGAATCGCCGACCTGTAATCAATAGGAAGGCTACCGAAGTCAATGCAATATCTCAACCTGCTCCATTTACCCAACCATTTTCCTTAGGAAATAAACCATCCAGAAAATTCACTGAACTCTATATGCCATTGGAAAAGGTTTTCGAGAAATTAAAAGCTCGAGGCCTGCTCCAACCTCTGGAACCCAGACTTACACCCAACCCATTACCCAAAAACTACAATGAAAATGAATACTGCCATTTCCATCAATCCAAAGGCCATATTACCAACCGTTGCTTCCGTCTCCGCCATGAAATCCAAGACCTCATAGATAACAAAACCATTTCCCCACCTTCTCAACCCAATGTCACCCAAAATCCACTTCCTACCCATGCAGTCCCACCACCAGCAAATATCAATGTTATCTATGCCGACCCTTATGTCCATTGTGAGCCTATCCGCCCTCACTCTTCATTCCCTACTTCCATAACTGAAATGTTTCATCACTGTCAAGCCCATGGGCTCATCACCCCATTCAAGCCAAAACCCAAAAAACTTTACTGCCTATACCATGCCACTTCTAGCCATGACACGGAATTGATCGGTCCAAACAAGGGAGGTTATTTCCTTGTTCGTGATCAAGATTTAAATTTATAAAACTACTCGTGCTTAGAACCTCAATTCGTTGAAAATATAGTTTTTGCACGGGTGTCGAACACAGGGACTAATGGCTGAGTTATGAGAAGTTATTCTGATTCTGATTTTAGTTACCAAACAGATTCTTGATTTTGTAAGGTTGGTTGTTTAAACTAGCAAGCATGAAAATATGTTTAAATCTTAATTAAAGGAAATCCCCGGGTTTTGAATCCACTTTAGTTAGGGTATTGATATGCATATGATTAATGCAAAGGTTTTGCAATCGTTTATGATCGGTGATGATCCAAACTACAAGAATAAATCATCAAAGATATTTTACGCTTGTATTCAAATAGTGAACTCGTCCGAATAAGGCATAACCTGTCAAGCGAAGCATGCACAGATTATCCTAACTAGGTATGAGCCGACTAAAGAATACTAACGTATTCAAATAATACTATTGCACAACCGATATGAATATAATCACAGAAAACATTCATATGAAAGGATAAAAGATTCATTGAAGAGCGGATTGCATAGAACGGCAATCTCTCAAAGTTGTACAATTATCATAACCTATTACAAAACCTTGAACCTTAATCAATACATAATCAAACCACTAACCAAGCTTCATCTACCCCCAAGGAAAAGAGTTTAGCTGCTCATAGTCGGGGCTGAATCACCGGAGGTCTTCGTTCCTTCCATGTGCAGCCAATATCTCCGTTGAATGGTTGAAGAATGATGAGAGCAAATATCCGATGTTATTCCTCAGTCTGGGATGATAGTAGATACCCTTTAGGTCTCCCAAAAAGTCTTTAAATAGTGTACTTGCCCTTTTCTCCCGAGATCTGCCGAATCTAGCCCATTCCTTATTTGCTAAAAAGGAATTTTAAACAGTTTAGGAAACTGCCCGCATCAGACCTATCGATAGGCCTGGAGCCCTATCGATAGCCCTATCGATAGGCCTAGAGACCTATCGATAGGTGATGTGTGCAGATGCTGGAATTCTGCATAATTCTTCAACCTGAGAGCCTACCTATCGATAGGGCTGGTGGCCTATCGATAGGCTTGGGTGTATTTTGCATAAAAACCTTTGATCCTCTGCTTTTCACGCTCGGCGTTCATCCCGGCATGCTACATTTGCTCCCATGCATCCATGTGCTCTCTTTGGGTTGTTGATTATGGTCATTTTGATGGAATTTAACCTACACAAGACGAAAAACATACATAAGACTAAAAACTAATCAAATCAAAGTACTTACATTGTAAAACTGCCGATTGTTAGCCTTGAATGCTTTAAAATGAAGCTTGATTGTGGAACAATCAGGAATCATGTGATACATTGCAGAATATAGTACAAGGGTTTATTGATCAAGGTCTGATTGAAATCCCTCAACCCTTCACTAGCCCAAGGAGGCTTTATCGTTCATGGAGACAGTTTGAGAAAGATACATTCCTGGGTTTTAGTTCGAATGGGTTTCCCAAGCCTCGCAAAGTGGATCAGTCATCAAAGAATGGTACTAGTCAGTGGGCTCTCAAAGAAAGATTTGAAGCTAGGGATCCTTGTGTAGATTTGTTAACAGAAAGGAGTGGAAGGTTCAGCTTCTATGTTCTCTACCCTGAAAAGTCTTGTGAAGCTGAAATGACAAAGAATGAACCCATTAGACCTAAAGCTAGAACTAAGAAAGCCTTCTCCAAGACTGGGACTAGTCAATGGGAGTTGCGAAAAAGATATGCGGCCGGAGATCCCGAAGTGGGCCTGTTAGGGGAACCTAGTGGGAAGTTCGACTTCTATGTCCTTTACCCTAAGATGGAGAAGCCCATATTTGAAAAACCCACCTGTGAAGAACCCATTGCTCCTTCTGGTTGGGGTGATGACCCTAAAGAAGACATTCCTGTAGCTCAGGTTGAACCCGAAGATCCAAACCTCACCTGTTTTGAGAAAGCTAGCCAGAGTATCCTCAAGAAGTATTTCACAACCAAGGTCATCCATATGAATGGGGACACCCATCACCGAACCATCTATCTAAGGCAACCATGGGTCACCCAAAATTTCGGATCAAGTTCGACTTCCGCTGAGTCTACCATAGATGATGGGTCAGAGAATGAGATTGATATCATAGAGTGGGAAGATTTGATGAGCACACCCGAGGAGATAGCAGATATTTGGGCCAGTGATGAGGAAGATGTTAACCATGTCACTAGAGGAGGTCGTCATTTTAAGCCCGCCAACTTAGAATCCGACAATCCTTTGGGAGAGTTAGAAAGATCTCAACGTACCGAAGTTCAAGAGGAAGAGGAAGAGATACTGAAACAGCTTAAGCGTACTCAAGCCAATATCACCATCTGGGGACTTTTAATGGCTTCTCAAAAGCACAGGCAGACAGTACTCAAGCTACTCAACCAGGTTCAGATTCCCATCGATACTTCACCAGAAGGTTTAGTCAGTTTGGTCAGTCCAGTTCAGCATGGGCAGTCAATATCTTTCACCGAATCAGATCTTCCAAAGAAAGGACCTCATCATTTGCAAGCCTTATATGTCACGGTGGATACTATGGGCAAGAGAATTCCAACAGTATTGATAGATAATGGGTCAGCTTTGAACGTATGTCCTCTCAGCACCGCCACTTCCTTGGGCATCGAACCATCAGAATTCAAACCGTCAGGGCAGACTGTGAGAGCATATGATAACACTCGAAGAGAAGTAGTGGGCATGGTCACTTTATCTCTAGCTATTGGACCTGTAGAATTCCAAGTCGATTTCCAAGTACTAGATGTACCTGCTTGTTTCAATCTTCTACTTGGTAGACCATGGATTCATCCAATTGGGGCTGTGCCTTCTTCCCTCCATCAAAAGGTTAAGTTCCCCTACAAAGGCTCAGTGGTGACATTAAAAGGAGATTCTGAAATCACTCCTACTCGTGTGCCTATCTGTGAGATCAAACCAGAAATCGAAGAAGTACCTTTGACAGGCTTTGAATACATACAGTGTGTAGAGGTTGAATCTGGATGTAAAGAGAAGATAGTGCTAGACTGCAGTCCATATGGGAATATGCAAGTGGGCCAGATCATGAAGAACATGGGCTTCTTTCCAGGAATGGGCTTAGGTCGTCGTCATCAAGGCACGCCTGATTCTATCGAGTACCCCTCAGCAATTTATCCTTTCGGATTGGGTTATCAAAGTACCAAAGTTGACAGAAAAGAGATGGCACAGAAAAGAAGAGAAAGACAGTTGACTAAAGAAGAGGGACGAATCCCTAACCTCACTTTGAAACCTTACCGGCCCACTCTGAATGGGGCGTTTGTCAAAGAAGGGGATGATTTCCCTTATTGTGGGTTCCCCGAGCCTATTTACCTTGAAGATCAGAAAGCTAGAGTTCCTGGGTTCGAAATCTTCTTCAACACACCATTACCTCTCTCTCCAACTACCATCACAGCCGAAAAGCTTACAGAGTTTGACTGGGTCGACCATGTGGATGAAGTCGCCATAGGGGCTATGTTCAAAGAGATCGCCTGCATCGAAGAGCATGTTCGTAAACCCGATCCTATTCACCTCATTGAAGAAACCTCCAATCCATTGACCAACTGGAGCCTTGAATATGAGCCTCGAGTTGAAGACTCAGTCGCAGAAGATTCACTACCATCAGATGATAGCTTGTAGGATTTCTATACTTTCTTTCCATAAGATCATAGAATAGGACTCTTGTTTTTCCTTTTTCAATAAAATCATCCCTCCTTTGTTAAGAGGCGAATGATAGCTTAGTTTTTGTTATTCTTCTTTCTTCACGATTAATAAAATACTCTTTTTCTTCATTTTTTGCATTTGCAGCTTATCTCTTCTGTCTTCTATGAGTATATATGGCATGAATATAGATCCTAGAGAGGATGTTCCCTCTGAGTTTGAACAACGAAGGGAAATGGAACATGGTCGACCCAATGTGGATGAATTAATATCAGTTAATTTAGGATCCGATGAATCGCCTAAAATAATTAATATTGGGGCAACTCTGTCACTACAAGAACAAGAAAAATTGGTAGGATTGTTGAGAGAAAACATAGAAGTATTTGCATGGTCGTACAAGGATATGCCAGGAATAGACACTGACATAGTACAACACTTTATCCCTACTAATCCGGGGGTTAAGCCGGTGAAGCAGAAATTAAGAAGAATGAAGCCAGAGTGGGCCCTAAAAATCAAGGATGAAGTAGTAAAACAGATGAACGCTGGATTTCTCCAAGTAGTAGAATACCCTGAGTGGTTAGCTAACATTGTGCCGGTGCCTAAGAAAGATGGGAAGGTTAGAATGTGCGTAGATTTCCGAGATTTGAATAAGGCGTGTCCTAAAGATGATTTCCCATTGCCACACATAGATATCCTGGTAGATAGCACCGCCGGTCATGCTCTGTTATCCTTCATGGACGGGTTCTCAGGTTATAATCAGATAAAAATGGCCCCTCTAGATATGGAGAAAACTTCCTTCATCACTCAATGGGGGACCTTCTGTTATCGAGTTATGCCTTTTGGCCTAAAGAACGCCGGTTCTACCTATCAGAGGATGGCAACCACTTTATTACATGATATGATTCATAAGGAAGTGGAGGTATATGTGGATGATATGATTGTGAAGTCTAAGAATCGAGAAAGTCATTTTGATGCTCTAAGTAAGTTCCTTCAAAGAATTAAGCAATATAACTTGAGATTGAATCCTCAAAAGTGCGCCTTCGGAGTAACTGCGGGGAAGTTGCTAGGGTTTATGATCACTCAGAAAGGAATAGAAGTCAACCCGGGGAAGATTAAAGCCATCACGGAGATGCAGCCGCCGAAGACAGAAAAAGAGATTCGAGGATTCTTAGGCAAAGTTCAGTTTATTAGTCGATTCATAGCACAGCTGACCATGATTTGTGAGCCTATCTTTAAGCTTCTTAAGAAAAATGTGCCCACAAAGTGGAATGATGCGTGCCAAGAAGCCTTTGAAACCATTAAGAGGTATTTGAGCAACCCACCAATATTAGTTCCCCCGCGACAAGGTGAGCCTCTGCTACTTTATTTAGCACTCACTGAAACTGCGATGGGAGCTATGTTAGCTCAGTATCTCCCAGAATCTCGAAAGGAGAATGCAGTGTACTATTTGAGTAAGAAGATGACTGACTGTGAGGTTAAATATGACCCATTAGAGAAGACATGTGTGGCATTGGTGTGGGTGACACAAAAGCTCCGCCATTACATGCTGTCTTTCCAAGTGCAACTCATTAGTCGCATGGACCCCCTGAAGTACTTATTGGAGAAACCAGTGTTATCTTATAGGACAGCCCGTTGGTTATTGCTATTATCAGAGTTTGACATTCAATATGTGGTGCAGAAATCAGTGAAAGGGAGAGCAGTGGCAGTGTTTCTAGCAGATCATCCGTCGTCAGTAGAAAGATCATCTGAGTACCAGTTTCCCGACGAAGAGATTCTAGAAGTGAGCAAGGAGTCTTGGAAAGTTTTCTTTGATGGGGCTCAAAAGAGGATGTGGAATAGGCGTGTTGTTAGTCACACCGGAGAATAACTTGATACCATTATCTGTCAGGTTATCCTTTGATGCCACTAATAATATAGCCGAATATGAAGCTTGTATCTTAGCATTGGAAGCTGCCTTGGAATTGGGTGTGGAAGAGTTGGAAGTATATGGGGATTCCGCCTTGATCATATGTCAGACTAGAGGAGAATGGAAGACTCGGGATAAAAAGTTGTTACCATATCATGAATACTTAGAGACTTTGGTGAAAGAATTCCGTCGAATTGACTTCTTTTATCTGTCTAGATTAAAGAATAAGTTTGCGGATGCCTTAGCCACTCTAGCATCCATGGTAGATATCCCTAAAGATGAAGGTGTAACTCCTCTCATTATTGAGTCCCAAGAAGAACCGGCCTACTGTTGTGTTATACAAGAAAGAGAGCCGAATGATGGAAAGCCATGGTACTATGACATCCAACAGTTTGTAGAAAAAGGAGAATATCCGAAAGAGGTGTCATCCGTGGACAGAAAAACCATAAGAAGGTTAGCCAGTCAGTATATTCTATATGGGGGGAAGCTGTACCGGAGATCACATGATGGAGTGCATCTGTTGTGCGTTAATGAACAAGAAGCTGAAAGAATAGTATTGGAAATGCATGAAGGGGCTGGGGCTCCGCAGATGAATGGATACATGTTAGCTAAGAAGATTGTGAGACTAGGGTATTACTGGTCAACCATGGAGAAGGATTGCCATTTACATGTCAAGAAGTGTCATAAATGTCAAGTGTTTGCAAGTGGAAAACATCAACCCTCGATGCCACTCACTACCATGTCTTCGCCATGGCCATTTGCAACATGGGGCATTGACATCATTGGCAAGGTAACCCCCGCAGCGTCAAACGGACACGAGTACATCCTGGTCGCCATAGATTATTTCACCAAGTGGGTAGAAGCTGCATCCTATAAGACATTGAATGCTAAGGAAGTAGCAAAGTTCATACAGAATAATATCATCTATCGATATGGAGTGCCCCATGAGTTCATCTCTGATAATGGACAGCATTTCCGAAAAGAAACCGAAGCGCTCCTACAGAAGTATAGTATCAAGCATCATCGCTCATCTCCTTATAGACCACAGACGAATGGGGCTGTCGAGGCAGCGAATAAGAATCTCAAGTCGATCTTGAAAAAGACTACCGAGACTTACAAGGACTGGCATGAGAAATTACCATTAGCACTGTGGGGATATCGTACTTCCATTAGATCATCGACCGGGGCTACACCTTTTTCGCTCGTATATGGAATGGAAGCTGTATTGCCTATAGAGTTAGAAGTCCCGTTGTTAAGAATTGCCATGGAGAGTCAACTGGCAGAAGTAGAATGGGTGAGAAACCGGTATGAAGAGTTAGCTCTACTGGATGAAAGGCGATTAAGGGCACTGTACCACATTCAGGGGTATCAAAGAAGAATAACCAAGGTGTTTGGTAAAAAAGTGAAGCACAGAGGTTTGAAGAAAGGAGATTTGGTACTAAAGGAGATCCGAGCACCGATCCATGACCCGCGAGGAAAGTTCAAGCCCACATGGGTAGACCTTTACATCATCAGAGAAATATTGTCAGGCGGAGCCGTGAAGATTGCAGACATTGATGGGAATAAATTCTTTCAACCTACCAATTTGGATCAATTGAAGAAGTACCACATATAAAAAATATAAATATATAAAAAAAAAAAAGGGGCCCGCTGGGTAGAAAACCCGAAAGGGCTGCCTAGGCAAAAGTTAGGGTATTCAAATAAAAAATAAAAATAAAAAAGTCAAGCTCGCTAAGTAGAAAACCTGAAAAGGCTGCTTAGGCAAAAGTTAGAGCAAATAAATAAAAATAATAATAAAAAAAAATGGACTTCTTCAATTTGATTCATGAACTACGAAGACCTGATTCCCCAAATATCACAAAGAGTTAGAAAAAAATGACAAAGCATTGTATCAAGGATGGGGATACGTAGGCAGTCCATAAAGTTACTTTGGGCGCGGTCTATTTCTTGTAAAAACACCAAGAGTTTGGTTCAATTGTAATTATTAAAAGATTATTTGTTGAGATTTTAATAAAATTGATATTTATTCATCCATAAAGGGTAGAAACCTTTTTAAAGATCTATTACATGCCATGTGTACTCATAATTCCTACTTTCTTCAAATCTTACATTGCTTTGAAAAGAAAAATATTTAATCCCTAATCTACTCTAAGTCCTTCTCGCTCCGCGGGCTTGGGCTTCATTCTCATCTTCTCTATTTCTCTTAACTCGTGACGCATCTGATGGAAGTGATGAACCTGTCGACTGAGCGCCAACTCGAGAACCATAAACAAGGCTTTAAACCTTATCCTTCATGGCCTGCACCTTCAAACCCAAGTCTTATTTAAGCCAAGCCCGATACTCCCCATCAAGCCTAAAAGGCCCATTTCTTCATAGCCCAGGATACCAAAGAAGGAGTAGCCTCCTCAACCCCATGAACATGCCCTTTGAGAGGGAGATTGATTTGAGCACGGCCCATCTGGCGAAGCACCCGAGAAGCCCAGTAAAATGATGTATGCTTTAGGCCCATAAGCTTCACCTGACAACATCCCGAAATGTGTAGTACATACTCTTCACCACAATCCCATATGGCCACATGCCACTGAATATCTTCCCAAATCAGAGAAGAGAAGAAGGTAATCATATCCTGAATCGAGCGATGCTCAAGAAACAAAAGTCTACGTGAAAAATAGTTGTGGGACCAGTCCACAAAGACAAGCCGAATCGTTCAAACACTCTCTTGTCTTCTGCCCGTATTCTTGCTATGAATAGGTTGATAATCAACTTGAGAGCTTCCATTGTGTTTAGGGTAATGAAAATGAGCCTAGAGATGTGTTTTTATAGCTTTTTGGCAAAAGAATCGAGTTAAAAGCAAAATAGAACATTCAAGAAGTTAAAAAGTGTCAAAATAATCAAAAAATGGTGAACCAGGGTCAATGACCATCCTCCAAAGGACGGCCAACCATCCCCTAGGGATGGCCAACCGTCCATGGAGAGATGGTCATCCATCCTTGATCTCAATTTTTGACTAATTTTGACCTTTTTGAGATTTTTTGACGTCCAGTTTGACTTTTCGCTCAATTTTTGTCAGTTTTGACCCATTTTCGAGTTAAAATTGAACCAAAAAAGCAATTGAAACATATTTGTATTCTCATTAGGATAAAATTACATGCCACTCAGGGTTTTTAGTGCATACATAGAAAAAGAATTACATAGAAAATCCTAAACAGGCCTCCTATAGGCCTAATAGTACAAAATCATCTCCGCCGGGATGATTTTCTTGTTCCCCGTGAACCTGACGCCTTGTGATCCTCTCTCGATCCATGGCGCTCCTGTGAAGGCTGGTTCGAAGCCTGCAAACCCAAAGTTTGGGTGAGATTGGTGAAGAATGAAATTGTTGGTGATTGAAAGAATAAAGAGAAAGTTACCTGTTTTGACTCATTTTCTTTCAATTTTTGATTTAAGAAAGTGCATTTGATTGAGATTGAATGATATTTGATGATTGAATGAGGAATCAAGAGGATTTGGTGCATACCAAAGTGAGAATTAAGTGATTGTGAATAGGAAAGTTCACATGAAATGATGAATTTTTGGTTGAAAACCATGAGATTTAGAAATACATGAATGAAAAGATTGTGTAATCAAGTTTATAATCTTGAAATGATTAGGAATACATTTGATTTGGTAAGCTTGTGAGATCCATAAAGGGAATTATAGAAGTAAGTAAACCCATGAGGGGGGGCTAATGAGAAAAGCCCATTTTGGAGGCCCAAATCCATAAGTCTTTGTGAAGTTGATAAAATATACATGAAATGTATATAAGAATGATATATGGTTGATGTTAAGATATGATATGACAATTGGAAATGCAATTTCCAAAAGGATTGATAATCCTTAAGATAACTAGAAATGCAATTTCTAGTAATGAGTCGTAGACTCCCAGATTTTTATGATGATTGGAAATGCAATTTCCAAAAGGATTGATAATCCTTAAGATAACTAGAAATGCAATTTCTAGTAATGAGTCGTAGACTCCCAAATTTTTATGATGATTGGAAATGCAATTTCCAAAAAGGATTGATAATCCTTAAGATAACTAGAAATGCAATTTCTAGTAATGAGTCGTAGACTCCCAAATTTTTATGATAATTGGAAATGCAATTTCCAAAAGGATTGAAAATCCTTAAGTTAACTAGGAATGCAATTTCTAGTAAGGAGTCGAAGACTCTCATTTTTGATAATTGGAAATGCAATTTCCAAAAAGATTGAAAATCTTTGAAATAACTAGAAGTGAAACTTCCAAGAAGAGAGAATTTGAAGCGAAGCTTTCAAAATAATTGTTAGTCAATTATCCCTATTTTGTTGTGTCAAAAATGGGATGTCTTTTGTTTTCGTTGATATTCACTGGCGAAGCCATGAACATCAACGAGGGGCTTCTGTAGACACCCATTTTTGACCATGAGTATGGTCATGAATGGTTGCCTATGAATAGATGTGAAATAGGGTGTCAAAACCCTAAGTTGCCAGTTTTACCCTTTGTGGGTAATTAGGTAGAGGTCATTATCACATGTAAGTTTTTAGGTCAGATTGAGTCGGTTCTTTTTGCATTAGGTTTTTAGAGAGTCTAGGAACATCCCTGCAAAATTTCATGACATTCTGAGCCAGGTTTGATAGAAAATAAGGTCTTTTGTGACTGAAGGGCAGTTTTGTCCTTTGAATCACAAAAGCCCTGAATGATTGTCGATCTTGTCTCGAATCACTTCAAACACTTCTTAAAACATGGAGAATCGAATCACGATCGTTTTGACGCTTGAATCGTCAAATTTGGACTTAAAACGGGCCCAACGAGCCTGCATGTAGTGTAGAATAATGAAATTCACTCTGTCCCACATCGGAAAAGTGA
>JAESVK010024862.1:0-11079 GCA_017140935.1 Hamamelis virginiana | reverse complement strand
TAAAATAAAATAATAATAATTAAGAAAATTTACTATTGAAAATTTACCATTAGAAAATTTACTATTCAAAATTTTGGGGTCTCACAGTTAGTATTCTCAAACGTTCAAGTTCATTTATAGTAATTGTCTTAGGCTCAAATGATTTCTTGGATGAAGATCCCCTTTTAGCCCAAGCTACCATTTTCCCAAGTCCTCTTTTACCTCTAAATGGACATTTGAATGTGACATGCCCCTTTATCTCACAATAATGACAAATAACATTAGGATTTTGTTTTACAACATGTGAATGAGAATGAGGGTTTGGTTTTGGTTTCTTGGTGTTCACTTTCATTGAAGCTTTAATAAAGAAGTCCAAATAGTGTGAAGACTTTTTAGAGTTAATGTTTGACACATAACCCAATCCTTATTTGTTTTGCCCAACTCTTTGAGCTCCAAGTAACCTATCAAAATTTTCTTTTCCACTTGTAAATTTAAAAATAATTTTGTTTAAGTCTTCAACTTTGAATTTTAAAAGTTTGTTTTTATTTTCTAAAGTGGAAGAGTCAATTGAAGATTTTGAAGTGGAAGGAATGTTTCTTAAAGTCTCAATCTCATTTCTTTGTTCTTCATTCAACAAAGTCAATTTAGAATTTTCACTAACTAATGTTAATTTCTCATTTTTGAGGGTTGAGAGACTTTTCTTCAAAAATTCGAGTTCCTTCTTTAAAACACAATTTTTATCATAAAATAATTTACTCAAATTTTGAAAGTCCTCTAGAGATAAATTACATTCATTATTATCACAACTTGAAATAGAATTTACCTCATTGTCTTCATCATCATTTGCCATGAAGCAAGATTTCTCAATGTTGGCAAACAAGCAAAAGTTAGCCGTCTCCTCTTGGGTGGTCTCTTCATCACTCTTTGCATCCTCAAGGATATCATCCCAAGTAGTGGTGTTTGCAGCCATTGCCTTCCCTTTGCCTCTTTGATCATTTCTTGAAGAATTGAAGTTGTTGTTGTTGGAGGTGTTCTTGCTAGGACAATGTGCAATGGTGTGGCCAAACTTCTTGCAATTGAAGCATCTACCATCATTAGCTTTAACAAATCTCTCATTGCCTTATCTTGATTGGCTTTTCTTCATCCTTAGGAATGATTGAAATTTCCTAGTGATAAGAGCCATATCATCATCATCCTCATTGTTGGTGAAGTCATCACCATCATTTCCTTCAAGAATGGAGGATTAAAGAGCAATAGTTCTCTTTACTTAAGCATTGTCATTTTCACTTTGAATTGTCTCCTTCTCCTTCTTCATAGCCGTTTCATGGGTAATGAGGGAGCCTAGAAGCTCATCAATATCAATTTCTTCAATGTCTTTGGCTTCTTGAATGACGGTAATTTTAGGACTCCATGAAGGTGGAAGAGCTAGAAGGATCTTGGACACAGCATCATCATTAGGAATAACTATACCTAATGCTTGCAATTCATTCAAGAGGTTAGTGAAACAAGTAAAGATATCTCTAACATGTTCACCTTTAATCATTTTAAACATTTCATAATCTTGTCTAAGCATGAGAGCTTTGGAACGTTTAACTTGTTTGGTACCTTCATAGGTGACTTCAAGTTTTCTCCAAATTTCATGTGCGGTAGCACAAGATGAAACTCTATTGTATTCACTGACATTAATAGCACAATACAATACAGTTATAGCTTTAGAATTAATTTGGTTAATTTTTATGTCATCATCGGTCCAATCATCCATGGTTTTGGGAACAAGTTCCCCTTCGGCATCCTTTTTGAAAACATGCTGATTGCCTTTCATTATAACTTTCCAAATTCTCATGTCATAAGACTCAATCCAATTTTTCATTCTATTTTTCCAAAATTCATAATTTTCACCATGAAAAAATGGAGGTCTATCGGGATTGGTTCCCATTTGATTTGTCATGATCTTTAGCTCAACAAATTTGAAAAATAATGAGCACTTTGTGAACCAGCCAACCCGGCTCGGGAGGCGTTTTCACTTAAATCATAGTGGATTGTGGATGACTTTATCCGTCTCGATTTATCCTTCTCTATTATCCACATTTATCCTTTTCTATTATCCACTCAAGATTGGGTTTTGAAAAATGATAAAAGTTTGACAAAAACTGGGAGTCGCCACCTTATTTTTAAGGAATAAGGAAACCATAAAAAAGAGTTTTATTTTCAATTAAACAAATGACCCCATATTTTGGAAAAGCATGGCCTTTGAATCAAAGTTGGATTCGGGGGCTAGGTTATGAGATAGGAAGGTTCTAAGACACCTCTTGTAGGCACCTATCTCACCCTAATTAAAGGTCTCCTAATTAATTTTGGGCTTTATCAAAATCTCATAAAAACAACCCTATCATATCTGATCTGCCAAGAAAGTAGTGTAGATAATACTAGATCATAAATAATAATAAGAAGAAGAAACAAAAATCCTAAAGATCTTAGGAGACATAGAGTCATCCTAAGATTGGACTTGCGCCCTATTGACTGCCTACGTACCTTATCAGTTTCCTGAAAAGAATCAAAGTCCACATAGTTCGATTACCTAGGATTCTCCTATTGTAATGAAGTACACCATTAAAGGCATTCTACCTTATCCAAGACTCTATCTTCGAGAGTTTATTTTCATTCAAAATACTTCATCATTCAAAGTGAGAATTTCATCTCAAAACAAACTCTTAAATTCTAATTTCACTGAGAAACCTCCGCGAAGATAGACTCCTAAACAAGCTAAAATCCCTAATTGGATGCAGTTTTTACAATAAAGGGGAATCCTAAGTGGAGCCAAGTGGCTCCCCTAACCTAAAAGTCCCTACCTACATCCTAAGTTAATCTAAACAACCTAAAATACTAAAACAATGCATGCTGGAATTTATAGAAAATACATGAAAAATGCAACAAAATAATTAACTAATATGCATGAGAATGTCCTAAATGCGAACTAGTCTTTCTATGTGAACCTATATATGTTCCTAAGTTGGATTTGACCCTAAAAATGGCTTTTAACTCACCTTAAAGCCACTTTCAATTTCTGGACAGATTTGAATGTGGTTTTAAATGTGAATTAAAACCCTTGAAAGGAACAAATAAAAAATGTGAGAATGCTCTAGTATGCAACCTAACACAATATAGTAAATTATCCTACATGATCTTATGCAAAAATATGACTTAAAAATTGTAATTGAACCACTTTAAAGCAATTATTCAAATCTAGACATATTTGAATAATTACTTTAAATGGTCTAAAGACCATAATTAATCCATCAAACAATCATAAAATCAAGTCCTAATATACATACCAACATGGAAAGACAAATACTCATGCAATTCATCCAAATAAACATATATTGATGCTCAATATAATTAAGTTGCACACAAGGGAAGGGACTCACCTTATCTTGCTCCCTCGAACACAATTCATATATCAATCAATACACCATATCCAATAATGAAAAGATTCATTAGAGAAGAGAAACAATCATTCTATATTTAAAGAATCAAGACACAAGTAAACCTTAACATCCTAAAATAATGGCAAGACACAAACTTTATGAAGCTAATCATGCCAAACACATAAACTTTCATGCTAATGAATTAAAACTAACATGCAATAATCAACTAACCCTCTATTCCTAATCATGAATACTCAACTTATGAATCTATTCCTAACATAGCATGGACATAAAGGAAGAATGAAAGAGAAGAAAAAGAAGAAGAAGAAGAAACATGTAGATTTTAACTGTGTTATGCAACTCATCATAACAACTGGAATGATGGGTTTAGGTTTACCTATATGCTTTTTTCTTCCTTGCTCCTAGCCTTCTTCTTCAAGCTCCAATGGCCCCCAATAATGTAGCTAGGGTTCTAGAGGGCTGGTTCAAACACTAAAGTCTCTCTCTTCAAAGTTAGCACTCCAATGCTAGCTCTCCAATGCAAAGTTGGCCCCCTTAAAACTGATTCTATAGCCTTATATTTATAGAGAGGCTTTAATTTTGATCAATGGCTCACATTAAAACCCTTAGGAATGATCCAAGGGTCCTAATTGAGTCTTCCAAGTCCCCAAGGCCGAGTTCGAATATCCAAATAGGGTTTAGATGAGTCCCAAGCAGGTAAAACACTCAAAAAGCTGAAAATTGGCAAAATAAGGCGAAGGCTCGGGTGACCATCCACCATAGGACGGTTCGTCCCTAGGAGGATGGTCATCAAGCCCCCAGCCTAATTTTGCCATATTTTGGGCTTCTCTCGACCCGTCTTGATTGTTTTCGGAGAAAGTCGACCGATTAGCTGTTTTAGGCCTGTTAAGCCCAATTAGGGTTTTGAAATCTGCTAACCAATTGCTCTCGAGATCGTTTCCACTTCTCAAAACAAGTTTTAAGAAACATTTAAAAAAGTGCTTTAATGCTATTAGAAACTTTGATTTGATAAAAGAATCGAATCCTGGTCACTTCCGATCGAAACCCTAATTTGAGCTTGAAAGGGCCTTTTAGGCCTTAAGAGCCAATCATGAGCCCAAAGGCTCTATGGACCTTGTCACTGATCAACTTAGCTTCCAAACCCACCCTAAATATCCATGCTAAAACCTCAAGGCCGTTCGAGACAAGATCGACAGTTATTCAGAGCTTTTGTGATCCAAAGGACAACACTGCCATTCAAGTCACAAAAAGCCTTATTTTCTATCAAGCTTGGCTCAGAATACCATGAAATTTAGCAGGGACATTCCTAGAATCTCTAAAAACTAAATGCAAAAAGAACCGACTTAATCTGACCTAAAAACCTACATGCGATAATGACCTCTATCTAACTACTCACAATGGTAAAACTGACAACTTAGGGTTTTAACACCCTATTTCACCTCAAATCACAGGAAACCATTAATGACCCTTCTCATGGTCAAAAATGGATATCTACACACATGCTTTGATACCAATTGTTAGTCCAAAATATACTTTAGAGGGGAGGTGTATAGAGTATAGGCAAATAAAAAATTCTTTCAAAAATGGGATACACAATTTTGAAATCTTTGAACTAGGATAAACAAGAATGCAATATAAGAATTTAGCCAAGATAATGAAAAAACAAGTAAATGAATTAAATACAAAAGTTTAAGTTAGAAAAACAAACTCAAGGATTTAACGTGGTTCGGTCTCCGCAGTTCACGCCTCAAGATCTCCATCTCGAGGATTAATCCACTATGCAACTCATTCAAGGTGGAAAAACCTTTACACTTGCTTTCTTTCAAGGTAGAAGACAACTCACCCACAAGAGTTTTCACAAAACCCTCACAACTCACAATACAAGAAGATTGAATATAGAGTATTACAAATAATGCTTCAACAAGCTGATTTGTAATAAATACAAGAGCACAATAACTTCTCAAATGATCAAATAGATATAGCCTAATGGATTTATCAAAGAGAAGAGTGAGTAACGAATGCTTGAGAGTAATGGATATCAAGACAAATAAGATAGATTGACTAAGTGAGTAATAAATGAGAGCCAACCTTCTATTTATAAAGAACAAGGGCTAATATGGCCGTTTGAGATCTTTAAAGTCAGACTAGAAAAGATTAGGGTGGTTGGGGATCGTTAAATGCTCGAATGGCTATAAAGGGAAAAAGCCGTTTTGAAGTTGCATAACCAGTAGTCGACTAGGACAAGGTGGTTAGTCGACTAACAAGTCATTTTTCAAAAGGTTTTTCATTCCCGGGCTCGGTTAGTCGACTAGGCACTAAAGGTTAGTCAACTTGCTAAGCAAAAATAACTTTAATCAAAATCTGGGTTTGTTAATCGACTAGGAATAAGAGGATTAGTCGACTACCAACTTAAAAACACTTTGAAAAGTTTTCTCCGGGATCGATTAGTTGACTGACAAAGGGTCATTAGTCGACTAGCAACTTTGCAACAAAACAGGGCTTTTGGACTTGCCATTAGTCGACTAGCTAAGAGGGGTTAGTCGACTAGAGAACTATTAGTCGACTAGTTCAGGATGCTTAGTCAACTAACTAAGAATTTCTCAAAACACTGCCTCTGGACTTCTATTAGTCAACTATGACTAAACGGTTAGTCGACTAGAGAAGTTGCAATGTCAATATTTCAAAATTCTTAAGTCAAAATCGACATACAACACTTGGGAAGTTAACTAAGCATTCCAAAACATTTTTGGGAAATTTTGAGAACATTTTCAAGTATGATTGCTAATGCATAATGAGATGGAGGAAGTTTTCTCTTTGAGCTATACACCATTGATCAAGAGAGAAGTCTTACAAAGAGTTCGTTATCACAAGGAGAGCAACTTGACTTCAATAGGTCTTTATAAGCTTGAGCAAATCTTCAAGGATTGAAATGAACTTCTTGAAAGGCTTCATCCTTAAGCTTTGAATCTTCATGAGCTTTAGGCTTGAATGAATGCTTCAACAAGTTGTGACTTTTGAATCTATGGAGACACACTCAACAACTTGTTAAATAAAAGGTATGGTTTAGTTATCATCAAAATAAGGTTAAAGACCTTAAGGCTAACAGGTCAAAATTTTCCTGTACCACCACAAGTTATTGGTCGGGTAGGCAATATTCAATACCCTCAATACCAAGTTTTGCAACAACCTCAAGCCCCCCAGCCAAGAACCCTTAGAGAGACCCTTCATCCACAGAGATATTCTTTGCCAAGTTGTATTGTGTTGCCTCGTGACGCAGTTGAATTTCCTATTAAACCTGATATGGTGAGACTCCTTCCCCTTTACCATGGGTTTGAGTAAGAGGATCCATATGAGTTCATGCATGGTTTTGAGGAAGAATGCAGCACTATGCTCTATACTGGCGCACCACATGATATAATTTGTCTTAGGATGTTTTCTTTCTCTCTTAGAGATCTAGCAAAGAAATGGTTAATGTATTTAAGGGAAAACACTATTTTTTTATGGACTCAATTGCAACAACAATACTTTGATAAATTTTTCCCACAAGAGAGGACTAATGCTTTAATGAAGGCATTGCAATGTTTTTCTCAGAAAACAAATGAATCTTTTGCTAAGACATGGGAACGTTTCAAAAGTTTGAATTATGCTATTCCTCACCATGGCATGGATTTGAGCCAACTCATAAACTATTTTCATCAAGGTTTATCTTCAGATACTAAAATATTTATTCAAATGATGAGTAATGGCATATTTTTCGAAAAGAGTCCTGAAGAGGCTTGGGACCACTTGGATTTTATAGCCGCTCAAGCTCGTGACTGTGAAGTTAACACTCTCCCAGACACTTCTCGACCTCCAAATAGTGGTGGCAAATTTGTTGTAAAAGAACAGGATGAGACTCAGGCTAGATTGACCCAGTTAATGAAAAAAGTAGAAGCCTTGGAAATGAAGAAGGTAAATGAAGTTTCTATAGTCCTTGTTTCTAAGGAAGTAGAATTTTGTAATTTGTGCAATATAAAAGGGCATTCAATTGATGATTGTCTCCGTGTCCTACCTTCAAGGAGTCTTGTAATGACCAAGCCAGTATTAATGTCATTTACCAAGGACCACAGCAAAAAGCTTCAAATTTTCCATATGGGGAGACTTACAATTCTAACCGAAAAAAACACCCAAATTTCAAATGGAGAAATGATGCAAGTGCGGGTCCTTCTCAAGGAACTTCACAATCGTTCCACCCTCAGCAACAGCAGCAAGGATATTACCCTCAGGGGCAATTCCAAAGATACCAAAGTAATGCACCAAATTACCCAACTCAAGCATAAGGGTTTCAATCGAACCCTACTGCTACTTTTGCACCACAACAAAATCATGCTACTTTTGCTCCTCAGCAAAATCAGATGAATCCACCTACATACCAACCTCCACATAAGAGAAACTTGGAAGACATGTTTAATCAATTTATGCTAAGTCAGTAAGTTACTAATTATGAAATTCAAAATTCTTTCAATGAGTTAAAAATTCAGGTTTCTAAGCTCAATACTTCTGTAGGTACACTTCAACAGGAGAAAGGTAAGTTTCCTACCTAATCCTACCAAGCACCGAAAGGAAAGAATAGTGTTGATACTGCCGGTACAAGTGAAGAAAATATTGAGCAGACTAAGACTATCACTACTATAAGGAGTGGTAAAACTGTTGATAAAACCATCCACCCAAAACCTACTTAAAATGAAATTGTTTTGGATTTAAATCCACAAAAGAAGGGGGATGAGATACAAAGTGAAATGCCTGAAACTGAGCTTCAACATCCTAAGGAACATAAGGTGGAAATTGAATCTAAAAAAGTTTACACACCTCCTGCACCTTTTCCTCAAAAGCTGAAAAAGCCTAAGAAACCAACTGACAATGCTGAAATTCTGGAGATGTTTAAACATGTTAAAATCAACTTCCCGCTATTGGAAGCAATTAAAAGAGTGCCTGCATATGCTAAATTTCTGAAAGACTTATGCACTCAGAAGAGAAAGACCAATGTTCCTAAGGATACATTTATGACTAAAATGGCTAGTTCCATTTTGGAAGCTAATACCCCACCTAAGCTGAAAGACCCAGGGTGCCCAACAATTCCAATTGTAATGAGTGATCATAAGATAGACCATGCACTTATAGATTTTGGGGCAAGTGTTAACCTAGTTCCATATCATGTATATCAACAATTGGGACTAGGGGAATTGCAACCTACATCGATTCACTCCAATTAGCTGACCGTAGTGTGAAACGGCCTAAGGGGATTATAAAAGATGTGATAGTGCAGGTTAATAACCTTTATTTCCCTGTGGATTTTATTGTGTTAGAAACTCAGCCTGTACATGATCCAGGGACACAGATCCCAATCATCCTAGGACAACTATTTTTGACTACATCAAATGCTATCATTCATTGCAAAAATGGCATTATGACAATCTCTTTTAGGAATATGATAGTTAATCTTAATATTTTCAATGTATGCAGGCAAATGGAAGATGATGATAATGTTGAGGACGTTCAACATGTGAGTTTGATTGAAACAGTTGTACAAGAACATTTGGAATTTCTCTCCGAGCTTGATTCTGATTCTGTGGAAAGTAATTTGGTTGATGAACAAGGAACGGAGGTAAGTGTGAATAGTGATGTGAATGAAACTTTTTCTGTTTTAAATTCTGAAGAAGTGATGGAGGTAAATGGTTGGGTACCTCGTTTTGAGGAGTTGCCTCCATTAGAAAATAAATTGTTGCCCTCTTGTATTGAACCACCAGTATTAGACTTGAAGACTTTACCAGCTGACCTTAAACATGCTTTCCTAGGTAAAGATGAGACTTTTCCAGTGGTCATATCTTCTCACTTGAAGACAGACCAAGAGACCAAATTGATAGAAGTGCTTAAAAAACATAAGAATGCTTTAGGATGGTCTATTGCTGACCTTAGGGGAATAAGCCTACCCATCATGAAAGATGTAGTGATAAAAGAATTATTGAAATGGATGGATGTTGGCATTATTTACCCTATTACTGATAGCAAATGGGTAAGCCCCATTCATGTCGTCCCCAAGAAGTTTGGAGTGACAGTAGTGAAAAATGAGAAAGGAGATTCAATTCCTACACGCATCACCACTGGGTGGCGTGTTTGCATAGACTATAGGAAATTGAATGAGGCCACCAGAAAAGACCATTTTCCACTCCCTTTCATTGATCAAATCTTGGAAAGAGTGGCAGGACATGCATACTATTTCTTTTTAGATGGTTACTCCGGGTACAACCAAATCGAAATTACAATGGAAGAGCAAGAGAAAACAACATTTACTTGTCCATTTGGGACTTTTGCTTTCAAGAACATGTCATTCGGTCAATGCAATGCTCTAGGTACGTTTCAAAGATGTATGATGGGAATATTTAGTGACATGGTGGAGAAAATCGTAGAGGTATTAATGGACGATTTCTCTCTGTTTGGGAATTTTTTCGATGACTGTTTGAACAACTTAGAACAAGTTTTAATAAGATGTAAAGAGAAAAATCTTGTCTTGAACTGGGAGAAATGTCACTTTATGGTGGAACAGGGAATTGTCCTTGGACACATTGTGTCTAAAAAGGGCATTGAAGTAGATAAAGCTAAGATTGAGTTAATTGCCAATCTACCTTCCCTTAAATGTGTTAAAGACATTCTCTCTTTTCTTGGGCATGAGGTTTTTGTAGACGGTTTATAAAAGATTTCAGTGCTATTGCACGACCATTATGCCGTCTCTTATTAAAAGATATTCCTTTTGAATGGAATGCTAGTTATGAGGAAGCTTTTACAAAATTAAAAGAATCTTTGATATCTCCTCCAATTATACAATCCCCTGATTGGAATTTTCCCTTTGAACTGATGTGTGATGCTAGTGACTATGCTATAGGGGCAGTGTTAGGGCCATGCAAGGATGGTAAGCCACATGTCATTTACTATGCCTGTAGAACCTTGAATAATGCACAAATGAATTATACAACAACAGAAAAAGAACTATTGGAAGTAGTATTTGCATTGGATAAATTTAGGTCATATGTGATAGCAACTCATATTGTTGTCTTTACTGATTATTCAGCTTTAAAATATCTGTTTACTAAATAGGATGCAAAGGCAAGACTCATTAGGTGGATCCTTCTGAAAGAATACGAACAAGGAACGCAGCAGAAGGTAGGTTTAAAAACTTTTTCCTTTGTATTCAACCATGAAATCACTTAATCGATGAATCGAATCAACTTTAAATTAAAAACATCAAAGTAAAGCTTACATTGATTTGTTCCTTCACGATATTCTCTTCCTTTGATGATCGTCCTCGCTCAATCCTCGAGCCCCAAAAGTATGGTGGCCTCCAATGAACGTCCACACGAACACAAGAGTCGCTAAACCTTCTTGAATTTTTCAACCCTTGAAAAAGACAAGCATGGAGAGGGAGAGAGAGAGAGGGGCGGCATTCATGAGAGAGAGAATGAGATGCATGCTTAAATGAAAGCTAGGGTTCACTCACTTTAAATAAGCCCCTCCTCTTCTTAGGGTGTTTGGTTACTAGTGCTAGCATGACCATTAACCCTATTTTGGTTATTCCCATTCTTGAATTAGATATCCTTTTGGTTATTAATTAATTAACCCT
>JAESVK010024832.1:0-10114 GCA_017140935.1 Hamamelis virginiana | reverse complement strand
AACAACTCACAAACTACTGAATTATCATCTATAAGAATCCAATTGGTCTCCTTAAAATTGTTGCATCTATCATTACCAGTGGTATATATATATGGAGGAAAATAAAAATAATAAAGATACCTATGAAGCTAATTATATATGTTCAAGATATTAGGGGTACAATTCAGTTTGGTTTGGTTTGGTTTTGAATAAAAATTGAATTAAATCTTTATAGGTTGATTTAGCTAAGCCAACTTGAATTAGAACTAATTCGAAATGTACCTAAATGGACCTAAATTGAATCGAACTAAATTAATGTTCAACTTAGTCATCATGAACTAAAATTTAATTGAGTTTGGTCAGTTTAGGAAAAAATTAAATTTAAACCTAAACGAAACTGAACCTTATTCAAAGTCGAACCAAATTGATCAATTTAATTTGATTCTTAGTTTGATTGGAGACCAATCCAACTTTCCCCCCTCCTAAGTGGAATTAGTCTAGCTACAATGATATGAATAAGGCCTTAGCATCCCTCCACTAGCACCAAAAAGCTTATGAGGTACCCTAATTACCGTGACTGCGTGATCATACAAACAGAAGAAAACCCAAAAAATAAATATGTGCTGCAGATGGCTTCAACCAAGAGAACAAACTCTCTTGATTTGCCAATGGAGTCCCCGAGTCTAGTTGATTATGCTCTCTTAAGCCAGGTGCCAAATGGTCCATTACCATATCAACAAAGCTGTTTTTACTTTTTCTTTTAAGACTTAGGGACAGTTTGGTTAAACTTTTACTTTCCCTTTTTTTATAATTTTTAAAGGTAAAAAGATTGAAAGTTTTAACTTTTGAATGTAAAAACTTTTGGCTTTTGATAGTTACTTTTAATTCAAAAGAGATAAGAAGAAATTTTTACTACCTCAACTTTTAAAAGTAATTATTAATATTATGAACTATAAAATAATGATAATTTTTTTTTTTAATATCTTTTTTACCTTTAATAGGAAAAACAAGAAAATAAAACTCAATCAAATTCTTTGGTCACTCCAAGTTCAAGATAAATTAATTTGAGTTTCAATCCATGTGTCCAAATGCTAAGAATGACTGTAATAATATATATATATATATATATATATATTTGGGCCCATAAAGTATCTTCATGGGAAACTGAATAACATTGCAACTTTGCAAGAGATTCGTGGGCCTCGGAAGAGCTTTCTGTATCTTTGACAAACCATGAAGTCCCTTTTAGTATGCCAGGGCTGTCCATGTGGTTAGTGAAAATTGGGGCCCATATTTCATGCTAATTTTTTTTCCACATCAAAATAAGAAGAAAAAAAATCACTATGAAATAAGCAATAAAAATTGTGATAAAACTCTCTCTACAAACAAGCAATATCCATTTTTTTATTTTTTTTCATTTTTCCTTTGCCAACGAGGTAGTTGGAGTTTGGACCATTTGTTAGATTAATACTCAAACCAAAATAGCCATAACTCTATATAAATTGTATTTTTAAATTATATTTTAGTTCGTTAATAGGGTATTGGTCTAATGATATGAATCCACACTTTTAAGAAAAGAGTTTCAGATTCGATACTTGTTTGTTAACATAAAGAGAGATTTGAGTTATGTTGTTTGACAAAATTATATATAAACAGTACATACTTATTTGATTTCGAGTTCGAGTACATAAAAATACATTTATATTCATTTGTTAATATTAAGCGATAAGAGTAGATTTCTATAATTTGGAGAGAGAGAGAGAGAGAGAGAGAGAGAGAGAAAAGCAAAATAAAAGAATCAAATCAAAAAAGGGGTTTTATATCAATAGAACCCTATAGTTTATTGTGATACATGAATACGTAATTTTAGTTCGTAAAAAGACACAACTGCTCATAATTTATTCCATATTTGGCGTTTACCAAAATAATTGATAAATATCCATATCTAAATTCCTAAAAGATTGCCTCTATTTTAACAAATTTTGAAATTTCAAATTTTGATTTTGCTATCCATACAATATTTTCGGATAGTAAAATCATTTTAAAACAGAAGTAAACATATTTAGCTTTGATTATATACTAAAATTTATATGAATGAAAATATACAAAAAAATTATAATGTCAAGTTTCGTGTGTACATTTAACAAAATATTGGAAATACATGCATCTCTTGAAAAGATTAAAAAAACAAAAAACAAACAAACAAACAAACATATATGTATCTTTGAAAACATATTTTATATTTAGCATCAAATGGCTTAAAAAAAAACACATAAATACATTTAACCGACATATTCGAATCCATCTGAAAAATGAAGAATACACTAATATAACTCAAATATACGTTCAATGTGAATAATCATTTCAAATGGCAACGAGACTAACTAAAAATGAACATATTCGATTATATGTATATATGTGTATATGTAGAACGAAATATACAATGGTGATATACTTTCAGATATACATGTATACATATAACGGAATTTGTAGTGGTGTAATTCATATATTCCGTTTCACATGTGTAGATGTATATCTGTAAACGAAATTTGAATTTTGAAGTTAGAAAGCCATTTATCAAATTTTGTTTTACATGTATACATGCATATCTGTACAACGAAATTTGAATTTTGAACTTAGAAATCCAGTTATCATATTTCGTTTTACAGGTATACATGTATATCTGAAAAACGGAATGTGGATTGATGACATTCATATGTTCCGTTTTACAAGTATACATGTATACCTGTAAAACAAAATTTGAATTTGGAAGT
Organism: Hamamelis virginiana; assembly: GCA_017140935.1. Classification (NCBI taxonomy): domain Eukaryota; kingdom Viridiplantae; phylum Streptophyta; class Magnoliopsida; order Saxifragales; family Hamamelidaceae; genus Hamamelis; species Hamamelis virginiana. Next base: position 7,361 of record JAESVK010024832.1, on the reverse strand, counting down.
TTTAAATTCATATATCATGTCCGTTCTACAGATATACATGGAACACACCTTTAAATCAAGTTTAGATATGGAACATACCTTTCAACAATTTTTGAAATCTAGCAAATGCCAAACTTCATCAATCAATAATCTTCCCAACAAAAGAGATCAGTAGCAGCAAGTAAATGGCTCCCGTTTTGATTTAGAAAACCCAAAACCAAACTATAGTTTAGATAACATGAACTCCATGAAATCTTTAATCTCAATTCAAATTCAAACAAACTTATCATATCCAAAACATTTAGCATAAATTTCAAATAAAAAGCGTCTATAAATATTTAATTTTAAAACATAAAATTTAAAGAAATTAACAAGTTTTATGAAATTAAGGAATGGGGGTATAACAGACAATATGTAATATTCTAGTTGACTTTAGATTTAACCTGTAGGGAGCTATTAGTATAACATCTAATTTGTTGAACTCATTGATAAGTAAGATCATATTGAGGGTCATTTTCCTTAAAAAATAATAATTTTGGAAATAGACAATTTATTGACAAAACAAAATTTAAATCCCTTCATAATCTTTTTTTTTTTTTTTTTTTTTTTTTTTAAATAAAAAATTGAATCCTTTCATACTTGGAAATATAAAGCCAGAAGGCTTTAGTTTATGGTGTGATCTTTTTTTTTTATTATTGTTTTTCCCAAAAGCGCCCCATGATGAGTTCCAACAATTCCAAATATACCCCTTTATGAATTCCACTAAAAAAATGAAATGGACACCATTTTTATCATTTACTCTTGACACAATAATACCGGACGGACTCTATGATAATTATCTTTCGTCATTTGTTTCTGGCAAAAATTATTTTAATTCTCCCTATTCAGCGACATGGGCCCATTATGGACGCAAGCTAGCTAACAAAATATATATTATTTTCTGTTAAATATTTTGTTAGACAAGGCGCCAGTTTATCAGTTTAACCACAGGATCAACGTTTGGACCTATTAATTATAAAATATATATTATTTTAAATATTTTAAATATTTTTAAATGTAATAAGGTTATATTTTATAGATTGGATTAAAATAACAATAAGTAAAGCATAGCTTAATGGTAAAGAGTCTAAAGTCTTTCATTTTTTTTTTTTTAAAAGAGGTTAGAAGTTCAAACCTCAAAGAATGCAACTTCCATAAAAAATACTTTGAATTATTAATTGACCGGTCTGACCGGCCGGTTCAAGGAGGGTTACTTTGGTTTTCTTCCTTATCCGGTCCAATAATAAACCCAGACCGGTTAGAATCCGATTCTTCGGTCCGGTCCTGATAACTAGGGTTGAAGCTTACAGATTGGGCTTCTTCAAATTCTTGAAATTGTGGTTCTTGTAGATGAGCATTGAGGAAGGCAATCTGAGCTAGCATTTTAGCCACTTGGCTTTTTGCACTCTGTAACTGTTGATGCAGTAAAGAGATGACTCCAACGCAGCCATAGATAGGGTCTCTTGAATTCGACATTGTGCCTCGTAATACAAGGAATCCGCAGCTTCAGCGCGTTGGTCGGCTGGGAGTTGCTAATTAATTACAACCAAATTCATATCAAGAAATACTTCTCATTAATCTTTGGTATCGTTTTAGAGTTCAAAATTTTACTTGATCTAATAATGGATGATAATCACTTCCAAACAACTTAAGAGGTAATAGGATAGTAGGCGCGCACAATTTAAATAATGGAAGTGATTATAGCGAAAGTAAGTACTCACAACTTTTGCCATAATAACTTGTAATTATAAGAAAATTTCTATATGTAAAGACAAAGTTTGAACTTAATAGCAAAAGTAATATATATTATATATATGTGTGTGCGCGCGCGCACGTGCGAGAATAGTTTTTCAAAAGTGATTTTAAGAAAAGTTGGTACAAACAGCTCTAAAAGAAGGGTGCTAATACTTTTAGATAATAGAGAAGGTATATTCAAATATACCGCATATTTGAATGAGGTATATTCTCTCTTTCCCTCTCTCTTTAAATTATTGATTTTAAGATTGTTTCATTAAAAATTGATGTCATACTTAAAAAAAAAAATGGCAGACTTTTGTTCTTGATTATGTTGATGAGTTGTAAGAGCAACTCCAATGGTTAGGTCTATTTTTTTGGGTTGAAATCCATTTTTTGAATCTACTATAGTGAAAAGAGTAGCTATTTAAATCCAATTGGTCCAATGGTACTGGTGGATCCATTTTTTTTTGGCTTCTCTCTCTATTTCTCTTTCCCAACCATGCACAAATTTCTAGATACTTTTATGTGTCTTAGAGAAAAATGAATCCATCTAACCTTTGATTCAAATTTGACTCAACTTTTAGATTTAAGTTATTTTGAATCCACTTTTGAACCCACTGTTGGAGCAAGGAATTTGGCATTTGGGTTCAAAAAATGAATCTGAATCCACGTATAAATCCCACCATTCGAGTTGCTCTAATACTGGTATTGTAATAATTTTACCTCATTTTCTTTGCAAGCCTAGGCGTGCTGATGATATTTTTTTTAGGCCCCATTTGCGTGTCGACTCATTGTTTTACTTCCATTGTTTCAATGTTTAACCATTTGATTTATTTGTAAGATTATTAACATGTGATATGAAGTAATGCTAATTTCTCTGTAAATTTATTAAGTTTGATTTTTAAATTTTTTTCATTTTTTATGAATTTATAATATATGGTCATTGAATTTCATACAAGTTATACATGTTATTGCGCGCTTTTATACAGGTTACACACGTTCTTTGTACAAATTTTTGCTTTAGGTTACACATGTTCTTTGCATATATGGTCATCGAATATATATATATTTTTTTCATTTTTATGGATTTATAATAGTTGTTGAAGGCGATAAAGGTTAATAGGTAAATGATAATGACATTGAAAATGTTTGGCTGCAATGGAGTTTATATATATATATATATATATATATATATATACTACAAGAAAAGAGGGCAATTGCAACGAAATTTTGCAACAGAATATAGGGCTGTTGCAAAACTTTAATTTTTGCAACGGAAAAAGCCGTCGCAACTAAACTAATATACCCCAATCCTGAATTTTTCTTCCACCGTCGCAATTTCGCATAAAGTATAAAAAAAATTATTTTTATTTTATTTTTTGTTTTCATTGCGACGGGATTAACCCTCACAAAATTAAAATTGAATATTTTTATTACTATATACGGTGAATTGGAATTAAAAATATTATTTTAACACAAAAATACCTTCAATTGCAACGGGATATCTGTATTGTCTGATTAATATATTTTGGTTAATTTTAGGTGTATGCTGACTTTGAAGTTTATGGTGGATCAATGGGGTTGACTGGATGTTGTTTATACGGGGATGCTCCCTACCAATCTCAAGAGATTAAACTAAAAAGAGGGGTTGATAGAGTTGTTGGAACACCTGGTCGCATAAAGGTAATGTTTTATCTTTGATTTAATTTTAGCCCCATTGCTCAAAATTATTTGCATTGTAGAGTCATAGTCATATAGTATATTATTTCTGTAACAATTCTTGAATGCTAACTAATTTCTTGAATTTTTCTAGGATCACCATATTAACGTTAAACAATTAGAATTAATCATGACAATTGATTTATATCATTTATATTCACACACATGCATCAATTGGTGGGACTGTCTATTGGTCTAAACTGCTCAATATGTCCAAACACATCTAGGATGGACCAAGTAATTTTTTCCAATGTTATATGTATGTTTGCCTTAATTTGGCAACCAATAGAATTATGAATACGTGATGTGCAATCTATCAAACCTTATAATTGAATGTATAGGGTTCACACTTTCTTATCATTAGTTGTATGATGTGTAATCTAGATTGATATATGGGCTGACCACTTTGTGTTATCAAGTTGTGACAATCCATAAAAAGTGCTGGTGCTTTGGTAAAACAGTAGCAATGGGAGATATATTTTTTTATTGCTATTAGTACAAGCGGCAATCTATATGGATCTCACTCAAGTTGGGAGTGAGTAGTTTAGCCCAAAGGTTGGGCATCGGTTGTGATTTTACACAGAGTTTCTAAATTTGTTAGGTTCCTTGCTATGGTTTTTAGGATTTAGCCCAACTATAGAGAGGCATGTGTTGACATATGATCTGAACTGTATACTGTTTGAGAAAAGAGAAAACATAACTTGCCTGGCCAGTCTTTTTTACTATGAACTTAATTAGGATCTTGTGTTTGGTCCTCAGGAAATGTATTAGTATGGTTTTTTGTTTTCTTTAATTGTATACAGCTTTTCCACATCGTCGAGATGGGTATGTATGTATTGAATAAAATATGTATGTGCTTGTGTGCTGTGCCCGAGTCCCGGTTCGTTTAGTATTGAGAAGTGTCCATCTGGTAACCCTTATATAACTTGTGGTCTAGAAAGCTCAACACTGATTCCTTTGTTGTTGCATTTTCCAAGGCATGTTTGGTACCCACAAGTGTCGCCAGGTCATTTCATTTCCTCAGAAAGTCTGTTAGAATCCTTGATGATTATAGAGATGAATCGTGCTACGAGGCTCAGTTAGTTCTAGCATTGTTCCAAGATAATATGGTGGTGTGCCAAAATTTTAGTTAGTTAGATTTTCATGGTGCAGTGTTTGATGTGCCGACTGAAGGTTTGGACACATTTCTTGCTGGTACTTGCTCCCCACACTCCATCCAACAAGAATAGTTTATGTCAATAATAAGAGTCCATATACAGAACACCTTTTTTTCTTTTTCTTTTTCTTTTTCTTTTTCTTTTGTTGGGTTGCCTTGTTACCGTTTGCTGCTAAACCTGGCAAAATACGGTTTGGTTTACCGTCACCATGTATCAGAATTTTTTCATTGTATTATCTGATACACTGCATTCTTTCAAATATTTTTGAACATTTTAGAGGGTTTCATATTTGCTGTTTTGTCTCAGCACTTTCTTTTGACCGATCAGTGACTTTATCAATTTCAAGGTTTGGGTTGTTGGTTACGTTTTGTGTCTTGCGATATGGTTAATTATCTCATGATTTTCATATGAATATCTTTATCTCGGCTTTAAATAGGGCTATGGATCTTGTCATTATGTACTTGCCTTAGCTGTGAAGCAGGCCTTCGTACACGAGGTGAGTGATGTAGTTTGTTGTAGGTTAGTTACATTCTTCCTGGATGTTTTTTTAGCTTGTGTTTGGAATGCTTAATGGGCCTTATGCTATAGCCTAATCATGACAAATCAAAACTAGGTTGGGTTTACAGAAAAAATTTTAGTTGGTCTTTTACCAAAATATCACAAAGAACCAAAATGGTCGATCTTATTATATTTGAACACTTGTCTTTGTGCCTGGCAGTTTATGAATGCCCATTATCTTGAGACGGTCTTGAGATGGCATTTCTAAGGGGCATGGTCTAGAAAGGAATGAGGTAGAGGTCAAGTTTTTTATTCTTTCATGAGCTGGTCTTCTACCAAAACATATTTAAGTTAGTTGCCATATTTAAGTTAGTTGCCTAGGATATGAAAGGCCAGATATACCTGCCCATTACCAAAGGATACAGGATGCAACATTTTTTGTTCATTAATCATACATCAATAATTAGCTTATCATCCACACTTCTCTTTTCCCTTGTGAATATTGTTCATAGCATTTTTTGTTCATTAATCTTTGTCCAGGTTCCAATGCTCTGCATTTTCCATTTTTGGGACAAACTTTGATGCCTCTAGTTAATCCCTATCACTAACTCGCTTACTTTTCGAAGTGTGCAGGGGTTTTTTAATCCACAATTCGACTAAGAAGAGCCATATGGTGATACATGACAGGTTCATCTAACACTCAATCTTTAAAAACTTACAATTCATTTACTTTCTGTTTCAAACCTTTTTGAAAATCAACAGAATTTGTTATGATGTACATGCAGTCTGGAGATAGCAGAAGAGGAATGACATGCACTGAGGATGGAGCACAAGGGAACTTTACTCACAGGCATTTCATAGGTGAGAGATAACAGCTTAATATTTTTAGCACTTCATGTGATTTTCAATCTTTGTGCCCTTCTCTTCAATTTCTTTTCAATTTTCTGAATTTGTACAAATGTGAATGCTCATTGGATCTTTCTTCCAAGTCAATTAATAGACAACTCAAATCCAGTGATGTTACCCTTGCTTAAAGGTATTGCTTGAAGTTTATGAGGTTAAGGATGAATTAGTATAGTATTTAAATAATATAAATAAATATTTATCAATTTTAGTAATAGAAGCTTTAATTTGCAAAATAGTTCAAAGGGGGAATTGCATATGGTTGGATTGTATGAATAGAGTATTAGAGAGAAAAGATAATGAAGAAATGAAAGAATTCTAGAGGAACCGCACTATTTATATATTTGATCTCTTTTTGGGAGACTATATCGCCTAGATAGTTCTCCCAAGTCACAAAATAGGGCTCACAAGTCACCCATGCAATAAATCAAGCCTAAGAGGATCTCCCTTTAGCTAGTCTCCTATGCAAATAATACTTGGGCACACAACATTCCAAGTCTTTTTTTTACACTATACATTGTAAAGAAAGACATACCTCATCATTCCATAGCATCAAGCATGCCTTAGTTTCTTACAAACATGAAAACCCAACTAAAGATAAGTTTGATTAAGTTTTATTTTACCATTTCTAATCACGCTCTGTGAGGCACCAAATGCAGGATCCTACTTTTAATACTCATTTTAGGTTGTCTAACTCAAAATTTTATATGAAATCAGCTCCACTATCAGTAAATTACATCTTTATATATATGTGCAACCCTGCTGCTGCTCCTGAACAATAGGGCCTGATTTCTGGGATGGTTGAGGAGACATCTCGATGGGGTTGCTACTTCTGCCAGGAGGAGGTAGACATCTTTTTGAGAAAAATGTCGCAATACTCTTTTTGCTCTTGCTACCTTTCTCTGCTAATTAGAAGAAATATAAGTGGTTTTACCTTTAAGACATAAATACTTTAGGTGGTGGAGAAAACTAATAATTGAGACAGATATTTGATCTGTTCATACCTGGTGAAATTGACAAGCCAAGCTTGTCCAAAATGTTGCAGTATGAAGCCAAGGGACCTGTATAAATCCTCCAATGCATGTTGCTTATGTTATATAGTTGATTCTTGTCTTTCAAGCCTTTTCAGCTCTACATAAACAAGTTTGGGAGTGGCCTAACTCTAGATTTGTCTGCCTAAAGAGCTTTGGTTCACTTAGCTTGTGAAGTTCATTAATTATTGGGCTCTTTTATTTTTGAAGGTATATTATCTGTTGATTTGTAGGCACTTTTTTTTAGGAAATTTGCTGACACTCAGTGTTCTAGAGTTTTGGAACATTTAAATATGTA
>JAESVK010024796.1:0-15716 GCA_017140935.1 Hamamelis virginiana | reverse complement strand
AAGATTTCTCATCGGCAATCGGTCGGGTAAGTTTATTCTATTTTCCGGTTTTTTATATTGTATTTTATACAAAATATAAAGTTTTGTATTTTCTGATTTGATTTCAGTCGAACATCTCTCCAAAGATTATAATTTTTAGTTAAGGGTTTAATTTTCTAGGGTATTGGGGGTTGGGTAAGATTATTTTCAATTTAAGCCATATTGCATAATAGTTCTAAAGGTAGTGGGGATTCCCGATACTATGCACTGTGCTCTTAATAAATAGTTGTTTCAGTGAAAAAGTATACCGCTTCAGGCATTATTGTTGTTTCCAGTGTGTTATATATCATGGCATAGTTATTTGAAAGAATGTCTGAGTTGTCTTTTAGAACACAGACAAAGCCAATGAATTGGAAGAGCATCGCTTGCTTTGAATTGGCATCTTTTGTAAGCTAAATACATTATTTTGTCCATCGACCTTTAGGTCTTTCTCTGTTGTCCTGCAGTGAGCTAGTCTCTTTTCCATTTGCATGTTTTTCTGTAGATTTCTGTCTTTGGCAAGCAATCTGATGGATGCTTATTATACTACTTTTATAGTAATTTAAACAAAAAAAGAAAAAAGAAGAAAAAAGAAGAAGCATCTTTTGCTTTATAATGGAATTTCCTTTAGATAAGTATTTATGGGATTAATAGCCAACAACTTGATGCAACTTATAGAATAAGTAGGTGCTCAGAGTGTTAGTAGGTTCAATCACTGTCAGTAGGTGCTAGGAGTGTTAGGTTCTCGAAGGTCTATTTTTTTCTGCTGCATTGATGTATTGAAGAAGTGAGCTAGGTTGGGTCGTAGTATGGGTTAGGCGGTTTGGTTAATTGGTTAAGCTTAAAATAATCAAAGGGTGGAGTTGTGAAGATTCAGGTGTGGTAGTATGGTTGGGTGGTTTGGTTAATTGGTTAAGATTAGAATAATCAAGGGATGGGGTTGTGGAGATGAAGAATCTTGTGCAGTAGTTGTTGTTTAGTTTTGTGGCTGGTTGATCATGATACTCTGATATCATAGCAGCAGGGTTTTGGTGGACTATAGTGATTTCCATGCTCTGTTTTGTGTCTTCTTTGTTTGTGTTCTTTGGTTTTCTTTGTATGTATTTGAGGCTTTGGGTTTTTCTGTTTGGGTGTTAGTTTATGGTTGTTAGTTCTCTATTGTGATCAATTTTAATTTAATTAAAAATTTAACTGAAAAAACTAAAAATAAAAAACCTCATAGAATAAGTAGTGAAAATAGCAAAGATTTGATCAAAGAAGGCCTTCTTGCTTGTGGTTACAATTTTTTCCTTCCAACTTTGGACTATGTCAAAAACTTATTCTTTAAAAAACTTAGAAATATCAGATTTATTTAAGTTTACATGAATCAACTGTCAATTTTTTTACTTATTGAAGGTTGTCCATCCTTAATGCATTCAACGTTTGCCTGTTTGCTTTAAAAAATAAGAACACCAGTAATAAATGACATCTTCTCTGCTATTGTGTGGTGCAGCTCCTGGAAATTGCTAAGGTCCCTGATGAACATGTAAGCTATGTTTCTATGTTCCACTTTACCCTTCAGTTTTAAGTTTTAATTTTCCTTTTGTGTAACTTAAAATCTGTTATGGGAAGCAAGCTGCAACTCTCACAACTCCCATAGTACTTTAAAGCAAAAGTCACTGCCAAGGTGGTAGTGTCCTATACCACCACGGTTATAGGCACTAAGAAAGGCATCTGTGTAAGTGAATTGATATTAATTCTTAAAAGTCAACAATTTATAAGAAAATTAATATCCTACCTGTAAGTTAGTTGACATCAATTCAAATGAGGAGTTGACATTGACTAAATAAATTAATATGCTTGTGTGGGCACCAATTAGCCTAAGAAGTTCAATTGATAATGAAATTGTTAAAAGAAGAATTACAACTTTCAAGCTAAGCTTTCTAATTATTAAAAAATGTTGTCTTCAAGATTCTTGTACATGACTTGTTTATCAGATTCCGCATTTAGCATTGATGATTTTTCTTGTTCATCTTCATAGTGTTTCAAGTTTTTCTTGTCTATTTTTTTATTCTAACATTGATGATTTTTGTTTATAGTTTGTTCATTGGTAGAAGGGGCGTGATGTTTTCAATAGGCTTCTAATTGATGGCGATTGGGCAATTAATAATGGAAACAGGCTGTGGCTGTCATGTTCTTCATTTTCTTACCAGGTGACATTTTTAGTCCATCACTTACAAGTTCTCGTGATAGTAATTCTTATTAAGTGGGAGAGACTTGCATCTTAGCGTTAGTTCTGAAGCAGGGGTTCTCAAGCATTGTTACCAAATGCATGACTCCTGTTTAATGGTGCAGGTCCTGAAACTATGATCTAAAAAATTATCATAATGGGATGACTTTTTTTTTCTTTCTTTGGGGAGGGGAGAGAGAGAAGAGATTGTGTTTTAAATTATTTATTTATTTGTTTACAATTATATGTTTTCCATGTTGACCAATACAATCGTATCTACTCCCCTATCTCATTTGGATAGAAATACGACCCCAAGCGGTAATATTATTTGGCATTTTCTGACTTCCATCAGATTCATTTGCCTGGGTGTGTTCTGTTGTATGAAATGCATAACCAAATGCTTGTGAGTTGTGACCAAATATGCCAAAGGAGTATATTTATGAACCATGGACAGCTCCACTAAGCATCCAAACCAAAGCAAACTGCATAATTGGAAGAGACTATCCAAAACCAGGTCAGTTTATCTCACAGTAGTTCTAGTTCTCACATCTGCTCTACCTTTTATATTCAAGCTCAAACAATGGCTCACCTGAGAACCGACTCTGTTTGAACCATGGGCTTACTTGTGGGGCTTATGTTTTGGAGACCATTGGATGGATTCAACTGTGTGTAAATATGCTAAGTCTTTACATCTTTTGACAATTTACTTTACAGTCTTTGCTAGGACTTATTATTTCTTGGGATGAACTCGCTATTTTTTCAGCCATACTGTTGAATCATAGCTGATGAACTCACTTGAATTGGAAATTACTAATTTCTATAAGAAAATCATGCAATTGTAAGAATAGTTGTGATATGATTACTCTACCTAAGCTTTCTTCTCCACTTCTCTCATTTATGCTTGTGTATTAAGTCTACATGACGTGTTAGCACTAGTTGATGCTAGTATAAGTTTGTGACTTCTATCCTTACTAATATCAAGACTACATGTCTTTATATAGATATTTTCATTTAATTTCTAATAGTTAGAATAAAGTTTGGTGATTGTCATAATCTAATTAATGTGTCACAATAGTTAAAATAGAATAAAGTTCTTTTATTCTTTCTATCTCTCATTTTTAGTGGTTGAGTGTATATTATGTTGTCCTAATTTTTCCCCTCTTATTTTTCATGCAGTTATACAAGAAGAGGATATACCATATCTCAAATTTTCTTTGGTGACTTGAAGTGCAAAGCAGTTTTCTTATCTTAGTTTTTTTTAAACCTAACCATCTTTCAACTTGACGTCATTTTAGTCGATTTAGGTTCACCTTATTGGAAATGTTTGTCTTTTTTACTTATTTAAAATTTCTTATATTTAGTATAGTTCTCTGTATCACAGTTCACTCTAATCAATTCATACTTTGTGTAGACATCCATTTTTGACCATGGGTATGGTCATTAATGGTTGCCTATGAATAGAGGTGAAATAGGGTGTTAAAACCCTAAGTTACCAGTTTTACCCTTGTGAGTAGTTAAGTAAAGGTCATTATCGCATGTAGGTTTTTAGGTCAGATTGAGTCGGTTCTTTTTGCATTTAGTTTTTAGAGAGTATAGGAACATTCCTATAAAATTTCATGGCATTCTGAGCCTAGTTTGATAGAAAATAAGGCATTTTGTGACTTGAAGGGCTGTACAGTCCTTTGAATCACAAAAGCTCTGAATGACTGTCGATCTTGTCTCGAATGGTCTCAAGGTTTTAGCAGATATTTAAGGTGTGTTTGGTAGCTAAGTTGATCAGTGGCAAGGTCTGTTGAGCCTTCTGGCTCATGTTTGGCTCTTGAGGCTCAAAACGCCCTTTCAAGCTCAAATTAGGGTTTCGACCGAAAGCGATCGGGATTCGATCTTTTTATCAAACCAAAGCCTTCAAAAGCTTCCAAACATTTTCTTAAAACTTTTTAAAACTTGTTTCGAGAAGAAGAAATGATTTCGAGAGCAATCGGTTAGCAGATTTCAAAACCCTAATTTGGGCCCGGTAGGCCCTAAACAGCTAATCGGTCAACTTTTCCCTAAACATTTGACTTTAGTCAATGCATTTTCACTTGAAACACTTCTTATGACATGAAGAATCGAATCACGATCATTTCAGCGCTTGAATCGTCGAATTTGGACTTAAAACAGGCCCGAAAAGCCGAAAAAAGCCGAAACTGGGTCGAAACAAGCTGAGATAGGCCCACATAGGGCAAATTGGGTTCAAAGATCGATGACCATCCACCAAGGGATGGCCAACCATCCTAGAGGGACGGCCAACCGTCCCAAGGAGGATGGTCATCCTTGTTTCATGCCTACAGCTGCTAAATTTCAGTCTTTCTCCTGTCCGGGACTCTTCCAAGCCTTGTCATGTGTCCAATTCGGCCATGGGGACTTTGGGAAGAGTTTGAAGACCTTGGAAGGCTGGTTTAGAGCCCTTAGATCATTCCTAAGAGATTTAAACTCAGCCATTGATCAAATTCAGGCTTCCCTATTAATAGAAAGCTCTGAAATCAGTTTTAACACACACAATTGACTTTAGAGAGCTAGCTTGGAGAGTAGAGGCTTGAGCATTGCACAAGCTTCCCCCATAGCACTCTTAGCTATACTTTTGAAGTCCTTGGAGTCCTTGGAGTTTGGAGAAGAGCTAAGAGCAAGGGAGAAAAAAGCTAAAAGGTTAGTAGTCATTGTGTTTATTTAAAAAGTTTGCATATTTTTTTTTTCTTCTTCTTCTGTGATCATGATAGATTAGGTGTTTTGAATTAATATGCATATTATGGATTAATTTGTTTGCATGCATAATAGAGGTTAATTTATTATTTCTTTAGTATGCATGATAGGAAATAATTTATTATGCATAGTATGGGTTTATAGGAATGTATGTTAGTGAGTATATTAGGATGTTATTATTCTTACCATAGTTAGTTTCATTACTTGGAATGTTTATGGATATGAATTGTGTTCGAGGGAGCAAGCAAAGGTAAGTCTCTTCCCTTGTGATTAAATGAGTTATGAGAAGTATGATTATGATGTCATGTTTTGATGATAGTTTTAGTATGCATATTAGGTTGCATGTTAGTCATTTTTACCTTTCTTATTTGTTATTTTCATGACCTTTAATGCATTTTAAAATGTATGTTCAAGTCTGTCCATGAATTGAAAATACATTTAAAGTGTATTAAATGTCATTTTTAAGGCCCAAATTAACTTAGAAACATGCCTAGGTTCACATAGAATAACTAGATTGCATTTAGGACATTTTTTCATGCATTGTTAGTATTGTTTGGTGCATTTTTTGTTAGTTTTATTTAAATTCCAGCATGCATATACTTAGTATTTTAGGTATTTAGACTAACTTAGGACTAGCTGGGAACCCTAGGATTAGGGAGGTTACTTAACCTCGCTTAGGACTGTCCTTTGTTGTAAGAATTATGATAGCAATTGAGTTCTACCTAATTTAGGAGTCTACTTCGAGAACAACTCTAAAAGTAAGTGATTTTGAAAGTGTTTAAAATGGAATGAAATTCCATTTTTTATGCAAAAAAAAGTGTTTCGATCAAACCCAAACTCTCGAAGCTAGAGTCTTAGATAAGATAGAATCTTTTTGGCTATATAGTTCATTACAATAGGAGAGTCCTAAGTAATCGAACTACGTGGACTTTGATCTTTATTAAGAAATTGGTAAGGTACGTAGGCAGTCAATAGGGCGCAAGTCCAATCTTAGGTTGACTACGAGTCTCCTAAGGTCCTTAGGATTGTGTATACTTTTGTACTATCTATTGTTATTATTATATATTATTATTCATATTTTGTGGTTGATTAGATAAATAGCATTGTTATGATAAGATTTTGATAAAGCCCAAACTTAATTAGGAGACTTTTAATTAGGGCGAGGTGGGTGCCTACAAGGAGTTCCTTGGAACCTTCCCATTTCGTAACCTAGCCCCCGAATCCTACTTTAGTTCAAAGACTTGCCTTTTTCCTAAAATATGGAGTCAGTGTTTTAATGAAAATAAAACTTTTTTTGTGGTTTCCTTGTTCCCTAAAAATAAGGTGGCGACTCCCAAGTTTTTTTACAAACTTTTATCCTTTTTTCAAAACCCAATCTTGAGTGGATAATAGAGAAGGATAAATCGACAATCCACGATGACCCAAAGTGAACAAGAGGCCTCCCGATCCCTTGGGATATTTGGTTGGCCGATTCACACTCTGTCGAACGTATTATTATGAATGAATGTTATTTGTATGCTACGAATATTTAATTATGGGTGTCTCTATTTCAATAAAATCTTGTAGCAAAAAAATATGTATGCTACAGATCAATTATAAGCATACTTGAAGGGTGCATATCCATTTATTTTATGAGATATTCTATTAGTTTGTATGAAATATAATTGATTGGATAGTCAAGTTCATTTATTTTATTCAATAAGTCATGAACCATATGATTGAGGTATGGATTCAATAAAAATGGAAATAGGAAAGCCTATATTTAATTATGGGTGTCTCTCTTCTTTATCATGTCGTATTTTCATCAATGTAAACATATGGCAAAGCCCATATCTGAAATATGGCAACAAAGTCTACAGCTTAGAAAAGAGAAAGCAATGTTTACATTGATGAAAATACGACATGATAAAGAAGAGATAAATTTGATTGTCAGCTTGTTAATATAGGAATATGCATGATTATGTTAATAAATATACAGGGAGTGTGCATGGAAATATGTGTGAGAATATGAAGTAGTGAATGGAGATGATTGAATTTTGAGTAAAATACTCTATGAAAATGGGTATGATTACATGAGAAAACCATATTTAACATATGGCATTCAGAATAAGAATTTTGCTAGGGAAGTCCATATTTGACATATGGCAAAGTTCATATTTGACATATGAGATGTGATGATTTAGAATATGATTTGGCAAAGTCTATGTTTGACGAATATCGTATCTGACATAAGAGTGTGAGCTAGCCAACCTGGATCGGGAGGCCTCTCGTTCACTTAGGGGGTGTTTTCTTAAGTGAATTGTGGATGATGTTTATCCATCTCGATTTATCCTTCTCTATTATCCTTCTCTATTATCCACATTTATCCTTCTCTATTATCCACTCAAGATTGGATTTTTGAAAAAGGAATGATAGTTTATAAAAAACTAGGAGTCGCCACCTTATTTTTAGGGAACAAGGAAACCACAAAAAGAGTTTTATTTTCAATAAAACATCGACCCCATATTTTGGAAAAGCATGGTCTTTTGAATCAAAATTGGATTCGGGGACTAGGTTACGAAGTGGGAAGGTTCCAAGGAACTCCTTGTAGGCACCCACCTCGCCCTAATTAAAGGTCTCCTAATTAGATTTGGGATTTATCAAAATCTTTTCAAAACAATCCTAGCATATCTAATCAATCACAAAATATGAATAATAATATATAATAATAATAATATATAGTATAAAAGTATACACAATCCTAAAGATCTTAGGAGACTAGAGTCAACCTAAGATTGGACTTGCGCCCTATTGACTGCCTACGTACCTTATCAATTGCTTGACAAAGATCAAAGTCCACGTAGTTCGATTACCCTAGGACTCTCCTATTGTAATGAACTATATCCTTGAAGGCGTTCTACCTTATCTAAGACTCTATCTTCGAGAGTTGGTGTTTGTTTGCATCTTTCAAAATGGGAGTTTCATCCCAAAACAACTTCTTTAATTTTCTTTTGAAAACTCTCAAAAATAGACTCTTAAACAAGCTAAAATTCCTCTTTAGATGTAGTTTTTACAACAAAGGGGAGTCCTAGATGAAGCCAAGTGGCTTCCCTAACCTAAGAGTCCCTAACTACACCCTAAATTCATCTAAGCACTCCTAAATATCAATATAATGCATGCTGGAATTTCTGGAAAAATAGATAAAAAAATGCATAAAAGAATGTAAACAATGCATGAAAATGGCCTAAATGCAATCTAAATTAGCTATGGGAACCTAGGCATGTTTCTAAGTTGATTTAAGCTTAAAAAAATGAGTTTTAATGCACTTTTAGGTCACTTTAAATCCATGGACAGATTTGAAAGTAATCAACAAGTGTATTTAAAACCCTAAAACAATGAATAAAAAAATGATAAAAAAGTGTACTAAATGCAACCTCATATGCATACTAAACTATCATCAAAACATAACATTTAATCACAAGGGAAGGGACTCACCTTTGCATGCTCCCTCGAACATATTTTATATATCAATCAAACATTCCAAATGATAAAAAAATAAACTATGATGAGAATAAGTTGAATAGACTAACAACCTAATATGAACAACATAAATCCATCCTAAAAATACTAGCATGTGATTTATTTTGCATAAACTAACCTAACTTGATTACTAACTTAAAAGACTTAAACATGCATGAACGTAATCCTAAATGACTAATCCTAACGTGGTATAACTAAAAAAGGATAGAAGAAGAGAAATATGCAAACAAAATAAACTAGCCTATCATACATACTAATATAGAACATATACTATGCATATTAATAATGAACTATATCCTATGCATGCATACTAACAATGAACTAACCCCTATGCATAAAAACCTAACCTAGCATGATTAAAGAAGAAGAAGAAGAAGAAGAAGAAGAAGAAGAAGAAGAAAAGAAAACTGCAAAAAACTTTAAACTACTAACCTCTTTCTCTGTTTCCTCAAGCTCCAAGCCTTCTCCTCAAGCTCCAAGGACTCCAAGGACCTCAAGGACTCTAAAACTTAAGCTAGAGTGCTATGGGGGAAGCTTGTGCAATTGCTCAAGCCTCTACTCTCTAAGCTAGCTCTCTAAAGCTAATTTCTGTGTGTCAAAACTGATTTCAGGGCCCTCTATTTATAGGGAGGCCTGAGTTTGATAAATGGCTGAGTTTGAATCTATTAGAAGTGATTCAAGGGCTTAAAACCAGCCTTCCAAGGTGTTCATACTCATCCAAAAGTCCCCATGGCCGAATTAGACACATGGCAGGTCTTGGAAGAGTCCCGGGCAGAAAAACCACTCAATCTGTGCAATTATTGGCTAATATAATCGATGGCCGTCCTCCTTGGGACGGTTGGCCGTCCTTAATGGATGGTTGGCCATCCCTTGGTGGATGGTCGTCGATCCTCCATGCTATTTTTGCCCTATGTGGGCCTATCTCAGCCCGTTTTGATCCGATTTCGGCTTGTTTCGGCTTTTCGGGCCCGTTTTAAGTTCAAATTTGACGATTCAAGCGCCGAAACAATCCTGATTCGATTCTCCATGTTTTAAGAAGTGTTTTAAGTGAAAATACATTGACCAAGGTCAAAGGTTTAGGGAAAAGTTGACCGATTAGCTGTTTAGGGCCTGCCGGGCCCAAATAAGGGTTTTGAAAATTTCTAACCGATTGCTTTCGAAATCATTTCTTCTTCTCGAAAAAAGTTTAAAATGTTTTAGAAAAGTGTTTTGAAGCCTTTGAAGGCTTTGGTTTGATAAAAATATCGAATCCCAGTAGCTTCCGGTCGAAACCCTAATCTGGGCTTGAAATGGCCTTTTGAGCCTTAAGAGCCAATCATGAGCCAGAAGGCTCTACAGACCTTGCCACTAATCAACTTAGCTACCAAACACACTTTAAATATTTATGCCAAAGCCTCGAGACCATTTGAGACAAGATCGACAGTTATTCAGGGCTTTTGTGATTCAAAGGACAGTACTGCCCTTCAGTCACAAAAGGCCTTATTTTCTATCATGCCTGACTCAGAATGCCGTGGAATTTTGCAGGGATGTTCCTAGACTCTCTAAAAACCTAATGCAAAAAGAACCGACTCAATCTGACCTAAAAACCTACATGTGATACTGACCTCTACCTAATTACTCACAAAGGGTAAAACTAGGAACTTAGGGTTTTGACACCCTATTTCACCTTTAAACACAGGCAACCATTCATGACCATACTCATGGTCAAAAATGGATGTCTAGAAGGAGATTTGATTGAGTTAGAATATGATGGTTTGTTTTGTGATTCACAAAATATTTATGTGAGAGAAGTATCACATTAAATGAGGATTTTTTGAAAATATTTACGTGAGAGAAGTACCACGTAAAATAATGAGTTTGAAGATGTGCTTATGTGAGAGAAGTATCGCATAAATGATGATTAATTTTGTGAAGTGCATAAGATGATGGAAAATACATGAAATGTATATAAGAATGATGTTAAATGATATCGATCATATTGTGGAATGCACATGTTGGTGATAACATGAAGTTATCAAAAGAATATTGGCAAATTTTAAGATAATTGGATAATGAATTTTTCAAGAAGAGTCGTTGACTCCAAGATAATTGAAAGTGTGACTTCCAAGAAGAATTGCGGTCCCTTAATTAAGATAATTGGAAAATGAGTTTTCCAAGAAGAGTCATTGACTCCAAGATAATTGGAAATGTAATTTCCAAGAAGGACTACGGTCCCCCAACATAATTGGAAGTGTGACTTCCAAGAAGGACTACGGTCTCCTAAGATAATTGGAAAATGAGTTTTCCAAGAAGAGTCGTTGACTCCAAGATAATTGGAAAGTTTGACTTCCAAGAAGTACTACGGTCTCTTAAGATAATTGGAAAATGAATTTTCCAAGAAGAGTCGTTGACTCCAAGATAATTGGAAGTGTGACTTCCAAGAAGGACTACGGTCCCTTAAGATAATTGAAAAATGAGTTTTCCAAGAAGAGTCGTTGACTCCAAGATAATTGGAAGTGTGACTTCCAAAAAGGATTATGGTCCCTTCTGATAATTGGAAAATGAATTTTCCAAGAAGAGTCGTTGACTCCAAGATAATTGGAAGTGTGACTTCCAAAAAGGACTGTGGTCCCCTAAGATAATTGGAAAATGAGTTTTCCAAGAAGAGTTGTTGACTCCAAGGATAAGATAATTGGAAGTGTGACTTTCAAGAATTATTTCAACTTCAAGTTTAATTGGGAAGTAGATTCCTAAGAATGATAATAATGCCAATATTTACGAAAAGTTGGTTTGATTATTCATCTTTTGTTGTGGCAAAAATGTGATGTCATTTTGTTTCGTTGGTATTACATGGCGAAGCCATGAAACACCAACGAAGGGCTTCTGTGGATACCCCATTTTTACCAATTATTTTCTCATATGTTTTTTAAAATGATTAACTTGAATAGTTGATCATTTTGTGGAGAATTGGGCTTGTAAAGACCAAGTTTCCCAAATTACCATTTTTGGAGAAAGGGACAATTCATTATTTCATGTGTATATTTGGATTGGAATCAATGCATTTGTATTGCATTTGAATTTTGAGGTATTTTATAACATCCCTGTAAATTTTCATGACATTCTGATAAGAGCTCGATAGGTAATTAGGGTTTTTGCGACTTGAGGGGCATTTTCGTCCTTTTTTCGTATAATTTCCAAATAACCTCCGAATTCGAAACGAATTGTTTCATTGAGTTTATATGGATGTGTGGAGTGTATTTCGAGGATCAATTGAACTTTTGAATTGTTGGAATGGATTCGCCTAAAATCGATCCTACTGGCGAGAATCAGTCAAACTAGGGTTTTATTCAAATTGACCGTGAATTAGTCATTTTCACCAAAATCAAAGATTTTAAAAATATGTTTTCAAGTACCAATTTCATAATAAAATCATGTTTTTAGAAGTGGTTCAATCCTAATTGATCAATTTTATAAAACAAGGAATGGTCATATGACCAATTTTGGCACAACCGAGTCAATTGGCTAACGTTTTGCTAAAACCCTTGACCATGGTCAAGTATTTTTTTACTCAAAAACCTTCTAGGAATGTAGATGATCAAATAACGGTCATTTTGACACCTGGGCCATCGGATTTGGATTCAAATTGAGAAAAATATGGTCACAATATGAAGATCCCTTGAAAATAGGGTAATTGAGGGAAAGTCACCATGGTGACCGTCCTAGCTAGGACGGCCAACCGTCCAGCCCAGGACGGCTAGCCGTCAAGGCCAGGACGGCTAGCCATCCAGGCTAGGACGGCCATCAGGATGGTCGAGCCCATTTTTTCAGTTTGGAAAGTTTGGGACTTTCCCACCCATTTTGCCTGACTTTGTTCGATTTTTTTGAATAAATTCGAATTTGTTTCAGTTTGAAAACCCTAGGATGAGTTATTCTAAACCCTAGGATGAGTTTTAGATGCATCAAATCCTAAACATTCAAGGTTAAAAACCCTAACTCTATAAATATACTAGGATAAAGTTGAGAGAAGGAGGAGGAGGCTGCACCTTAGAATTTCATTTTTGATTCATCATTTTAAGAGAGAACCAGAGGCTAAGAGGTGAGAGGGAGGAAGAACTCAAAGCTAGGAGCTTGAAGGAAGGTAGCCAAGAAGGAGATAGAAGGGTAAGTGTTCAATTATAGCCTTGTTTCCTTGGTTTTCCATGTAAATCCTCTCTTCCATGGTGGTGGAAGTCTAGTTCATTTTGTATAAGATGAACTAGCTTCCATTCTCATGTATTTAATATGTATGATATGAATAGATTTTCAGTTGTTTGCATATGATAGAGTAATATTAGTTGGTGCATGTTACTTGTTTAATGTATTTTGCATGCAAGAATAGGATGTAGTTCACTTTTTATATAGGGTGGTAGTATATTTGTGTGATTAGGAATATGTAGGTTTGATTAAATAGTTATTTGTTAGCAAGCATGTTAGGATGTTTTTTCATTATGATTTTATGTGAGTAGATGTGTTTAGGGTTAGTTTTGTTATGATTTTATGTTAGTAATCATGATTAGTATGTCTTTTGGTATGATTTTATGTGATTAACATGTTTAGGATATGTTTTAATATAATTTTATGTGTGTAAGCATGTTTAGGATGATTTTTGTCGTGATTTTATGTGAGTAAAATATGCTCAGGGTGATGTTTCAATACATTTGCATTTTTGAAATCTTGTGGTATTAATGATCATGTGGGTATATTGATTCATTTTTAGATATGTGATGAGTCTTGAGTCTTCCTTTTTCATGCTCTTATAATCATCTAAACTTTCGATATGGATTTGTTGTTTTGAATGTATAAATTGTGTACGAGGGAGCGTGCGAAGGTAAGATCCTCCCCTTGTGTTTAGATTGATTGTTTAAGCATATTTTTGTGTAGTTTTTGATATGTTTTTACATGGTAATTTAGTCGAGCATGTTAGATTGTATGCTAGGATGTTTATTTGTCATTTTCATGGATTAATAATGATTTTTAGGCTATTTTAAATATGTATTCAAATCTGTCCAGATTTGAATATATGTTTTAAAGTGGTTTAACTAACATTTTTAAACCATATTTTTGCATGATTCTTATAGTATTTTTATAGTATATTCATGTAGAAAGCATGCTAGGCCATTTTCATGATTTTTATTCTTTCTTTTCAATGTTTTTCGAATGATTTAAGGATCATATTCAAATTTGTCCAGATTTGTTTATGTCCTTAAATCACTTCTAAAAATTATTTTAGGGCCAAATCTAACTTAGAAATATGCTTAGGTTCACATAGTTTAATTAGTATGCATCAAGGAACATTTTCATGCATTCTTAGGATTGATTTCATGCATATTTGCCTATTTTGTTTAAATTTCAGCACATATTGCATTAGTATTTTAGGTCTTTAGTTTAACTTTAGGGTTAGTTAGAGACCCTAGGATTAGGAAGGTCACTTGACCTTTCCTGAGACCATCCTTTGTTGTAAAAATCATTATCTGAATTAAGTGTTATAGTTGATTTAAGAGTTTATCTTTGAGGGATTTTCTAAAAAGGTTTTTAATGTGATTTTTATGAAATAAATGTGATTTCATGATAGATTTGATTATTAAATGATTTTTCAAAAGAATTTGAAATGTTTAAGATTTTTATCTTGGGATAAAATTCCTCCCAATATGATTTGTTTTCTTGAAATATCTTTGAAAAAGATTTTCAATTGGAATTGAATTATAAAGATAAGAATTATTTAGAATATTTGGATTTTGGGAAAGTCTTTTAATTTGAAATGATTTCAAATAAGTAATTTCAAATGGATAAAAACTCTCGAAGCTAGAGTCTTGAATTAAGTTGAAATACTTTTAGATGATATGGTCGATTACAATAGGAGAGTCCTATGGTTGTCGAACTACGTGGACTTTGATACTTGCTAGGTAACACTAATAAGTTACGTAGGCGCTAATAGGGCTCAAGTCCGCCCTAAGATGCTCGTAGGGTGTCCTAGGTTTTTAGGGTTTGTTTGTATATTATTTTTATTATTACTAATATAGATTATTGCATTTATATCACTATTTTGTTGGTTGATTAGATTATTTAGCATTATCTGCATTAAGATTTTAAATAGCCCAAATAAATTAGAAGTCTTTTAATTAGGGCGAGGTGGGTGCCTACAAGTGAAAGCTTGGAACCTTCCCAAGTCGTAACCTAGCCCCTGGATCCATCTTTGGTTCGAAGACTGTCTTTCCATTGAAATAGAGTTTGTTTTGTTTTATTGAAAATAAAATGTTTTTATGGTTTCCTTATTCCTTAAAAATAAGGTGGCAACTCCTTTGTTTTCAAAAATCCCTAATCATCGCACGGTGATGACGTGTACCCAAGCAAAAGGCTGGTTCACAATAACAAAGCTGTTGTTACAGCTGTAACCATTACTAACAAACTAACAATCATCTCTAACAAACTAACTAATCTGGTACTTTAACAAAAACAATATGGTGTGATACTGTGATGTGTTTGCCAAACTACAAGAGTTAGCTAAATTTTTTATGATGTCTTAAATACAAGTGCTTCAAACCCAATTAACTTAGAAATTGGCCACAAAGGGGTTTCAAACTCTCAATTTCACCCTGCTAAGCCCAAAAATTTTGGAATTATCTGTGAGACTTCTTCAATTAGCAAGACCCCATTCTTGAAAATGGTATTTGTTCAACAACAAGGGATAACCATTAATCCAGAGAGAGCAAGGAACACAATTGCAAAGATAAAAATGCTACATTTTGATCCTCAAAATAATGTTTCCTCGCAAGAAATATTCAAGCCATGTCTAATATTTGCAATCAAAACATACATATCATCCCCATACATGGGAAGAAATTGTATGTTCAAATAAGCTCGAATATAAGAACACCCATGAGAGAGAAATCATAAACAATACTAATCCAAGTTGAACCTCAGAAGGCTCTCCTCAGAAGCAACCTTGTAAAGTCTAGAGGATATATAGAACAACTGCACCCGCAAAACAATATGTCAATATCCTCTTAGATAAAACCCAATTCAAAATTTTACCAATCTTTCATCTTTACTATAAAAAATCTTATAACATTTAATAATATAGCCGTTCTTCTACGTACCTTTGCTTTCAATTATATTCAGTGAAGAAGTGCCCATGTATGATGATTAATAATAATAATAATAATGCTTAGCTTTGCTTTCAATTATTTTCATACAGTGCTAGTATATCAAATTT
>JAESVK010024733.1:0-22434 GCA_017140935.1 Hamamelis virginiana | reverse complement strand
ATTGGAGGCCGCCATACTTTTGGGGCTCGAGGTTTGAGCGAGGACGATCATCAAAGTGAGATAGCATTGCGAAGGAACATATCAAGTAAGCTTTATTTATTGTTTTTAATTAAAGTTTGATTCGATTCATCGTTAGAGTTCGATTCTTGGATGAATACAATGGGAAATTTTTAAATCGTTACTTTCCGCTGCGTTCCTATGTTGTATTCTTTCAGAGATAGGCCCACATAGGACATTTTTGGAGATGGGGGATCGATGGCCGTCCACCTAGGGATGGCCAACCGTCCGTGAGGAACGGCCAACCGTCATAGAGTGGATGGTCGTCGACCATTTTGCCCAATAACTGCTCTTCTTCAGTGGTTTTTCTGCCCGGGACTCTTCCAAGCCCTGCCATGTGTCCAGTTCGGCCATGGGGACTTTGGGATGAGTTCAAACACCTTGGAAGACTGATTTTGAACCCTTGGATCATTCTTAAGGGATTCAAACTCAGCCATTGATCAAACTCAAGCCTCCCTATAAATAGAGGGCCCTGAAATCAGTTTTAACACATAGAATAAGCTTTAGAGAGCTAGCTTGGAGAGTAGAGGCTTGAGCAATTGCACAAGCTTCCCCCATAGCACTCTAGCTTAAGTTTTAAAGTCCTTGAGGTCCTAGGAGTCCTTGAAGCTTGAGGAAAAGGCTTGGAGCTTGAGGAGAAGGCTTGGAGCAAAGAGGCAGAGGTTAATAGTTTTTAGTTTTCTACTTCTTCTTATTCTTCTTATTTTTCTTTAATCATGCTAGGTTAGGCTTTTATTTCCTTAGTATGCATAGGATTTAGTTCCTTTTTAGTATGCATAGGATATAGTTTATTATTAGCATACATAGTTTCATATTTCTTTAGTATGCATGATAGGCTAGTTTATTTTTTAATATATATGCATATTTCTCTTCTTCTATTCTTCTTTAGTCATACCATGTTAGGATTAGTTATTAGGATCATGCATGTTTAAGTCTTTTAAGTTAGTAATCAAGTTAGGTTAGTTTATGCAAAATAAATCACATGCTAGCATTTTTAGGATGGATTTATATTGTTCGTATTAGGTTGTTAGTCTATTCAACTTATTCCCATCATAGTTCATTTTTTTTTATCACTTGGAATGTTTGATTGATATATAAAATATGTTCGAGGGAGCATGCAAAGGTGAGTCCCTTCCCTTGTGATTAAATGCTATGTTTTGATGATAGTTTAGTATGCATATTAGGTTGCATTTAGTACACTTTTTTATCATTTTTTATTCATTGTTTTAGGGTTTTAAATACACTTTTTGATTACTTTCAAATCTGTCCATGGATTTAAAGTGACCTAAAAATGCATTAAAACTCATTTTTTAGGCTTAAATCAACTTAGAAACATGCCTAGGTTCCCATATCTAACTTAGATTGCATTTAGGCCATTTTCATGCATTATTTATATTTTTTTGTGCATTTTTTTACCTATTTTCCAGAAATTCCAGCATGCATTATTTTGATATTTAGGGGTGCTTAGATGACTTTAGGGTGTAGTTAGGGACTCTTAGGTTAAGGAAGCCACTTGGCTTCACCTAGGACTCCCCTTTGTTGTAAAAATTACATCTAAAAAAGGGTTTTTGGCTTGTTTAAGAGTCTAGTTTTGGGAGTTTTCAAATGAAAATAAAAGAAGTTATTTTGGGATGAAACTCCTATTTTGAAAGATGAAACATTTCAAACAAACACCAACTCTCGAAGATAGAGTCTTAGATAAGGTAGGACGCCTTCAAAGATATAGTTCATTACAATAGGAGAGTCCTAGGGTAATCGAACTATGTGGACTTTGATTCTTGTCAAGCAATTGATAAGGTACGTAGGCAGTCAATAGGGCGCAAGTCCAATCTTAGGTTGACTTCTAGTCTCCTAAGATCCTTAGGTTTCTTGTATACTTTTTATACTATATATTATTATTATTATATATTATTATTCATATTTTGTGGTTGATTAGATATGCTAGGATTGTTTTGAAAAGATTTTGATAAAGCCCAAACTTAATTAGGAGACCTTTAATTAGGGCGAGGTGGGTGCCTACAAGGAGTTCCTTGGAACCTACCCACTTCGTAACCTAGCCTCCGAATCCAACTTTGATTCAAAAACCATGCTTTTCCAAAATATGGGGTCAGTGTTTTATTGAAAATAAAAATCTTTTTTTTGTGGTTTCCTTGTTCCCTAAAAATAAGGTGGCGACTCCTAGTTTTTTTTTATAAACTCCCATCCCTTTTTCAAAAACCCAATATTGAGTGGATAATAGAAGGATAAAAGTGGATAATAGAGAAGGATAATAAAGAATGATAAATCAAGACGGATAAACATCATCCATAATCCACTCAAGAAAACACCCCAAAAGTGAACGAGAGGCCTCCCGATTCAGGTTGGCTGGTTCACAGACTGGCGACTCCGCTGGGGATGTCGAGGGCTAAACTCCAATTGATTCTTTTTGGGCTTTTCAATTTCTTAATTTAATAAAATCAACCACTTGCATTTGTATGACTGTGTGACTTTAATTCCTGCATTGTGTGCGCATTGACTCTGCATGTTTAGGACGTTGTATGCTAAAAGCCGACGATGAGCCTAGCCTTGGGCCCAGTCTCTTTGATTCTTGGGTTCCATGTATGCGAAAGCCATCACTCTTCTTGCCAAGTACCCTCGGGTATATCAAACGGACCAATCACGTACTGTTGGACCCACGCGGCATTCCTGATGTCACATGTGGTTAGGTATATCGATTGGACCGAGGGAGTAAGGGACATTCAGCCTACCTTTTGCATTAGTCCATGTAAAATGTCTTTAGGACACATACCCTACATCGCCTATCACACACTATTGTAAATGTTATGCTGCCGGATTTTCCCCCGGTTTTGTATTGAGCCTTGACTGTGAAGTGTGTAGAACCCATTAGGACTTGGATCTGTAGGACTAAACCTTTATGAAATGCCCTAAACTCTTAAGAGTAGTGTCTCTAAAGAGTTAAGGTACTTAATGAGGGCTTAGTACCCTACATATCCTTGGACTTAGGCCCGTGGTAGTGTTATGCTGTCCGAATAGTGATGTCCGTTTATAGGCCTTAGGTAAGTTTGAAGTGTGGGCTTTAGGCCCATACTCTTTGGATGAAAGGTATAAGCCTGCGATAAGATTGGGATGTGAGTTTAGGAGTTTTTGATGAGATTCTTTCAGGGGCTTTAGGCTCACTTTCATAAGATAGAATGTGAAAGAGTGAGATTGATGTGTGGGCCTTAAACCCATACTCTTGTGAGCATGTGAGATTGTCCTTATTCATTCCTTTTCACACTGGAAGCTCTTAGTTAATTCAAATCTTTTCCCTTTCCCAGCATTCTGGCTTGGCGTCGTGATTCTAGCGGTCGGTTGTTTAAGGGCTTACCTGTTGATTCAAAGATGTCTAGTAACGAGGATCATACCCCTATTGCCATTGGAACTAATGGAAAGACGACTGATGAGAAGATCGAGGCACTCTTAAAAGTGGTCCAAGAGTTAGTTCACCAGAAAGAAGAGGAGGATAAGGTGCGAGCCCGTACTAATCCATTGCTTAAGAATGTTGATGAAGAGGAATGTTTCCTTAGACCGAAGATAGTTGTTGAGCCCACTAGGCCAGGTGCAGAATTTGTTCAGCCTATTGATCTGGAAAAAGAGTCCAAGCCCAAGACCCCTGTTTTCTTTTCCACTGAGCCTATAATGTTGAGTAGCAAGGTCGAAGCCCTGGAAAAAGCATTGAAAGGTATTAGGAAGTCTGACAATCTGGTGGACATGTCGTCATTATCTCTGTTCCCTAAGGCCCGTATGCCCACTCATTTCAAAATGCCCGAGTTAGAAAAGTTTGATGGAATGGGTTGTCCTAAGACCCATCTGAAGATGTACGTGAGAGCCATGCACCCACGAGGGGCTGATGATGACCTACTAGCCCAAATGTTCCATGAGACATTAGCTGGATCTGCTCTGAAATAGTTTGTCACTGGATGAGTCTAGAATGAAAACATGGGAAGATGTATGCACTGAGTTCAGCAATCATTACCGATATAACACAGAAGTTGATGTCACTAGGAGGGACTTGGAAACTACTAAACAGGAATCAAGGGAAACTTTATCTGCTTTTCTCACCTGCTGGAGAGCCAAGGCTTCTAAAATGGCCAATCGCCCTGAGGAAGAAGAACAAATCCGCATGATAGTGAAAAACTTGCTCCCTGTTCATCATAAGCACATGTTTTTCCAATATCTCCCAAATTTCCGAGCTCTAGTCGCTGCTGGTACCCAAGTAGAGGACGCTCTAGCCGATGGAGCTCTCCGAACCGATGAACCCTACAAGAACCGCTGGCCTATCATCAATGGGAAGGCTACCGAAGTCAATACCATATCTCAGCCTGCTCCATTTACCCAACCGTTTTCCTTAGGAAATAAACCATCCAGAAAATTCACCGAGCTTTATATGCCATTGGAAAAAGTCTTCGAGAAATTAAAAGCTCGAGGCTTGCTCCAACCTCTGGAACCCAGACCTACACCCAACCCATTACCCAAGAACTACAATGAGAATGAATATTGCCATTTCCATCAATCCAAAGGCCATGCTACCAACCGTTGTTTCCGTCTCCGCCATAAAATCCAAGACCTCATAGATAAAAAAACCATTTCCCCACTTTCTCAGCCCAATGTCACCCAAAATCCACTTCCTACCCATGCAGTCCCACCACTCGCAAATATCAATGTTATCCATGCCGACCCTTATGTCCACTGTGAGCCTATCCGCCCTCACCCTTCATTCCCTACTTCCTTGATTGAAATGTTTCATCACTGTCAAGCCCATGGGCTCATTACCCCGTACAAGCCAAGACCCAAAAAGTTTTACTGCCAATACCATGCCATCTATAGCCATGACACGGAATCATGTGATACATTGCGGAATATAGTACAAGGGTTCATTGATCAAGGTCTGATTGAAATCCCTCAACCCTTCACTAGCCCAAGGGGGCTTTATCGTTCATGGAGACAGTTTGAGAAAGATACATTCCCGGGTTTTAATTCGAAGGGGCTTCCCAAGCCTCGCAAAGTGGATCAGTCATCAAAAAATAACACTAGTCAGTGGGCTCTCAAAGAAAGGTTTGAAGCTAGAGATCCTTATGTGGATTTGTTGACAGAAAGAAATGAGAGGTTTAGTTTCTACGTTCTCTGCCCTGAAAAGTCTTGTGAAGCTGAGATGACAAAGATTGAACCCATTAGATCTAATGCTAGAACCAAGAAATCCTTTTCCAAGACTGGAACTAGCCAATGGGAGTTGCGAAAAAGATATGAGGTCGGGATCCCGAAGTAGGCCTGTTAGGGGAACCTAGTGGGAAGTTCGACTTCTATGTCCTTTACCCCAAAATGAAGAAGCCCACCTTTGAAAAACCCATTGCTCTTTCTGGTTGGGGTGATAACCCTGACTCACTTAAAGAAGACGTTCCTGTGGCTCAGGTTGAACCCGAAAATCCAAACCTCATCTGTTTTGAGAAAGCTAGCCAGAGTATCCTCAAGAAGTATTTCACAACCAAGGTCATCAATATGAATGGGGAAACCCATTACCAAACCGTCTATCCAAGGCAACCATGGGTCACCCAGTATTTCGGATCAAGTTCGACTTCTGCCGAGTCTACCATAGATGATGGGTCATAGAATGAGATTGATATCATAGAGTGGGAAGATTTGATGAATACACTGTGAACCAGCCAACCTGATCGGGAGGCCTCTCGTTCACTTTGGGGGGTGTTATCTTGAGTGGATTGTGGATGATGTTTATCCGTCTCGATTTATCCATCTCTATTATCCTTCTCTATTATCCACTTTTATCCTTCTCTATTATCCACTCAATATTGGGTTTTTGAAAAAGGATGAAAGTTTGTAAAAACTGGGAGTCGCCACCTTATTTTTAGGGAACAAGGAAACCACAAAAAGAGTTTTATTTTCAATAAAACATTGACCCCATATTTTGGAAAAGCATGGTCTTTTGAATAAAAGTTGGATTCGAGGGCTAGGTTACGAAGTGGGAAGGTTCCAAGGAACTCATTGTAGGCACCCACTTCGCCCTAATTAAAGGTCTCCTAATTACTATTGGGCTTATTCAAATTCTTATCATGATAATCCTAACATATCTAATCAACCAAGAAAATATTATATAATACTAGATAATAATAATAAATAATAAAAGAAAGAATCAAAGAAACCTAATGATCTTAGGATACAAGAGTCAACCAAAGATTGGACTTGCGCCCTATTGACTGCCTACGTACCTTATCAATTGCTTGATAAAGATCAAAGTCCACGTAGTTCGATTACATAGGATTCTCCTATTATAATAAACCACATAATCGTAGAGATTCTATCTTATCTTGGACTCTAGCTTCGAGAGTTTGAGTTTGATCAAAACACTTGTTATGAGAGATGGAATTTCATTCCATTTTGAATTCTTTCAAAATCACTTTTTAGAATTGTTCTCGAAGTAGATTCCTAGGCAAAATTGAACTCTATTCTTATTGTAATTCTTACAACAAAGAAGAGTCCTAAGTGGGGTCAAGTGACCCCCCTAATCCTAAGGTTTCTAGCTAATCCTAGGTTAGTCTAAATACCTAAAACACTAAAATATGCATGCTGGAAAATTCTGGAAAATAGGTAAAAAATGCAACCAAGTATGTGAACAATGCATGAAAATGTCCTAAATGCAATCTAGATTAGTAATGGGAACCTAAGCATATTTCTAAGTTAGTTTAAGCCTAAAAAAATGAGTTTTAATGCACTTTTAGGTCACTTTAAATCCATGGACAGATTTATATGCAACCAAAGAGTGGTTTAAAACTCATAAAATAAAAGAATAAAAAAGAATGTAAATGACCTATTATGCAACCTAGTATGATATGCTAATTTATCCCATACAATATGCTTGAAAACAATACTTTATTCATAAGAAATAAACACAAGGGTAGGGTCTTACCTTTTGCATGCTCCCTCGAACACAATTGGTATTTTTAAGCACACTTTAAGAGACAAAAGTAAATTAACCAACCTAATATGAACAATACAAACTTATCCTAAAATATACTATAAACTATCCTAACATGATTATTAACTTAAGAGACCTAAACATATGTTAAAGAAATTTTTATCATGCATACTAACATATAAAAACCAAATCCATAATTATATAAGAAAAGGAAAAGAAGAATATGCCAAAACTAATCATGTATCCTAAAACTAGTCCCTATTATGCATAATAAGAAATATGGAACATAAACTATGCATACTAACCATGAACTATATCCTATGCATGTATACTAACAATGGACTAAATCCTATGCATACTTAAAGAAATAAAACCTAATCTATAATGAAGAAGAACAAGAAGAAGAAGAAGAAGAAGAAAACAAAACTTTAAACAACCTACTAACCTCTTTCTTTGCCTCCTTGCTCCAAGCCTTCTCCTCAAGCTCCAAGGACTCCAAGGACCTTAAGGACTTTAAAACTTAAGCTAGAGTGCTATGGGGGAAGCTTGTGCAATTGCTCAAGCCTCTACTTTCCAAGCTAGCTCTCTAAAGCTTATTTCTATGTGTTAAAACTGATTTCAGGGCCCTCTATTTATAGGGAGGCCTGAGTTTGATCAATGGCTGAGTTTAAACCTCTTAGGAATGATCCAAGGGCTCTAAACCAGTCTTCCAAGGTGTTCATACTCATCCAAAAGTCCTCATGGCCGAATTGGACACATGGCAAGGCTTGGAAGAGTCCCAAGCAGGTAAAAGACTGAAAATTAGCAATTACTGGGCGAGAGCATGGATGACCGTCCACCCTAGGACGGCCAACCGTCCGGGGAGGGATGGTCATCGATCCTTCAGCCCAAATTTGACTTATTTTGGGCCTCTCTCGACCCGTCTCGGCTGTTTTTGGCTTTTCGGGCCCGTTTCAAGTCCAAATTCAACGATTCAAGCGCCAAAACGATCGTGATTTGATTCTCCATGTTTCTAGAAGAGTTTGAGGATGAAAAACCTTAACCATGGTCAAGAGGTTGAGAGAAACCAAGCCGATTAGCTGTTTTGGGCTTGTCGGGCCCTTTTAGGATTTTGAAATCCACTAACCGATTGCTTTCGAAATCATTTCTTCTTCTTGAAACAAGTTTTAAAATGTTTTAGGAAAGTTTTTTGAAGCCTTTGAAGGCTTTGGTTTGATAAAAATATCGAATCCCGGTCACTTTCGGTCGAAACCCTAATCTGGGCTTAAAATGGCCTTTTGGGCCTTACGAGCCAAATATGAGCCAGAAGGCTCCACAGACCTTGCCACTGATCAACTTAGCTACAAAACACACTTTAAATATCTATGCCAAAACCTCAAGACCATTCGAGACAAGATCGACAGTCGTTCAGGGCTTTTGTGATTCAAAGGACAGTACTGCCCTTCAAGTCACAAAAGACCTTATTTTCTATCAAGCCTGGCTCAGAACACCATGAAATTTTGCAGGGATCTTCCTAGACTCTCTAAAAACCTAATGCAAAAAGAATCGAATCAATCTGAACTAAAAACCTACATGCGATAATGACCTCATCTAATTACCCACAGGGGTAAAATTGGGAACTTAGGGCTTTAACACCCTATTTCACCTCTAATCACAGGCAACCATTCATGACTATACTCATGGTCAAAAATGGATGTCTACACACACCCAAGGAGATAGCAGATATTTGGGCCAGTGACGAGGAAGATGTTAACCATGTCACTAGAGGAGGTCGTCATTTCAAGCCCGCCAACTTGGAATCAAACAATCATTTGGGAGAGTTAGAAAGATCTCAACGCACTGAAGTTCAAGAGGAAAAGGAAGAGATATTGAAATAGCTTAAGCGTACTCAAGCCAATATCACCATCTGGGGACTTTTAATGGCTTCTTAAAAGCACAGGCAGACAGTACTCAGGCTACTCAACCAAGTTCAGATTCCCATCGATACTTCACCCGAGGGTTTAGTCAGTCTGGTCACTCCAGTTTAGCATGGGCAGTTAATATCCTTCACAGAGTCAGACCTTCCGAAGAAAGGACCTCATCATTTGTAAGCTTTGTATGTCACGGTGGATACTATGGGCAAGAGAATTCCTACAGTGTTGATAGATAATGGGTCAGCCTTGAACTTATGTCCTCTCAGCACCGCCACTTCCTTGGGCATCGAACCGTCAGAATTCAAACCGTCAGGGCAAACTGTGAGAGCATACGACAACACTCGAAGAGAAGTAGTTGGCCTGGTCACTTTATCTCTAGCTATTGGGCCTGTAGAGTTCCAAGTCGATTTTCAAGTACTAGACGTACCTGCTTGTTTCAATCTTCTACTTGGTAGGCCTTGTATCCATCCAATTGGGGCTCTGCCTTCTTTCCTCCATCAAAAGGTTAAGTTCCCCTACAAAGGCTCAGTGGTGACATTGAAGGGAGATTTTGAGATCACTCCTACCCGTGTACCTATCTGTGAGATCAAGCCAGAGATCGAAGAAGTACCATTGACAAGCTTTGAATACATACAATGTGTAGAGGTTGAGCCAGGATGTAAAGAGAAAATGGTGCTAGACTGCAGTCCATATTGGAATATGCAAGTGGGTCAGATCATGAAAAATATGGGCTTCTTTCCAGGAATGGGCTTAGGTCGTCGTCATCAAGGCACGCCTAGTTCTATCGAATATCCTTCAGCAATTTATCCATTCGGGTTGGGCTATCAAAGTATCGAAGTTGACAGAAAAGAGATGGCACAGAAAAGAAAAGAAGGACAGTTGGCTAAAGAAGAGGGACGAGTCCCTAACCTCACTCTGAAACCTTCCCGGCCCACTTTGAATGGAGTTTTTGTCAAAGAAGGGGATGATTTCCCTTATTGTGGGTTCCCCGAGCCCATTTACCTTGAAGATCAGAAAGCTAGAGTTCCTGGGTTTGAAATCTTCTTCAACACACCATTACCTTTCTCTCCAACTACCATCACAGCCAAAGAGCGTACAGAGTTTGATTGGGTCGACCAAATCGATGAAGTTGCCATAGGGGCTATGTTCAAAGAGATCGTCTGCATTGAAGAGCATGTTCATGAACCCAATCCTATCCACCTCATTGAAGATACCATCAGTCCATTAACCAACTGGAGCCTTGAGTATGAGCCTCGAGTTGAAGACTCAGTCATGGAAGATTCATTACCATAAGATGATAGCTTTTAGGATTTCTATACTTTCTTTCTATAGGATTGTAGAATAGGACTTTCGTTTTTCCCTTTTTCAATAAAATCATCCCTCCTCTGTTAGGAGGCGAATGATAGCTTAGTTTTTGTTATCCCTCTTTCTTCATGATTAATAAATTATTCATTTTTCTTCATACTTTGCATTTGCAGCTTATCCCTTCTATCTTCTATGGGTGTATATGGCATGAACATAGATCCTAGAGAGGATGTTCCCTCTGAGTTTGAACAACGAAGGGAAATGGAACATGCTCGACCTAATATGGATGAATTAATATCAGTTAATTTAGGATCCGATGAATCGCCTAAAATAATTAATATTGGGGTAACTCTGTCACCACAAGAACAAGAAAAATTGGTAGGATTATTGAGAGAGAATATAGAAGTATTTGCATGGTCGTACAAGGATATGCTAGGAATAGACACCGACATAGTACAACACTTTATCCCTACTAATCCGGAGGTTAAGCCAGTTAAGTAGAAGTTGAGGAGAATGAAGCCGGAGTGGGCACTAAAAATCAAGGATGAAGTAGTGAAACAGATGAACGCTGGATTTCTCCAAGTAGTGGAATACCCCGAGTGGTTAGCTAACATTGTGCCAGTACCTAAGAAGTATGGGAAGGTTAGAATGTGCGTAGACTTCCGGGATTTGAATAAGGCGTGCCTTAAAGATGATTTCTCGTTGCCACACATAGATATCCTGGTAGATAGCACCGTCGGTCATACTCTATTATCCTTCATGAACAGGTTCTCGGGTTATAATCAGATAAAGATGGCCCCTTTAGATATGGAGAAAACTTCCTTCATCACTCAATGGGGAACCTTCTGTTATCGAGTTATGCCCTTTGGCCTAAAGAACGCCGGTTCTACCTATCAGAGAATGGCAACCACCTTATTACTTGATATGATTCATAAGGAAGTTGAGGTGTATGTGGATGATATGATCGTGAAGTCTAAGGATCGAGAAGGCTATTTTGAAGCTCTAGGCAAGTTCCTTCAAAGAATTAAGCAATATAACCTAAGATTGAATCCTCAAAAGTGTGCATTTGGAGTAACTGTGGGAAAGTTGTTGGGATTTATGATCACTCAAAAAGGAATAGAGGTCGACCCGGGAAAGATTAAAGCCATCACGGAGATGCAACCGCCAAAGACAGAAAAAGAGATTCGAGGATTCTTAGGCAAAGTTCAGTTTATCAGTTGATTCATAGCACAGCTGACCATGATTTGTGAGCCTATCTTTAAGCTTCTTAAGAAGAATGTGCCCACGAAGTGGAATGACGCGTGCCAAGAAGCCTTTGAAACCATTAAGAGGTATTTGAGTAACCCACAAATATTAGTTCCCCTACGGCAAGGTGAGCCTTTGCTACTTTATCTAGCACTCACTGAAACTGCGATGGGAGCTATGTTAGCTCAATATCTACCAGAATCCCAAAAAGAGAATGTGGTGTACTATTTGAGTAAGAAGATGACTAGCTATGAGGTTAAGTACGACGCATTAGAGAAGACATGTGTGGCATTGGTGTGGGTTACCCAAAAGCTCCCCATTACATGCTGTCTTTTCAAGTGCAACTCATTAGTCGCATGGACCCCCTGAAGTACTTATTGGAGAAGCCGGTGTTATCCTATAGGACAGCTCGTTGGTTATTGCTATTATCAGAGTTCGACATTCAATATGTGGTGCAGAAATTAGTGAAAGGGAGAATAGTGGCAGGATTTCTAGCAGAACATTCATCGTCAGTAGAAAGACCGTCTGAGTACCAGTTTCCTGACGAAGAGATTCTAGAAGTAAGTAAAGAGCCTTGGAAAGTTTTCTTCGATGGGGCTCATAATAAGAAAGGATGTGGAATAGGCGTGTTGTTAGTCACACCAGAGAATAACTTGATACCATTATCTGTCAGGTTATCCTTCGATGCCACTAATAATATAGCTGAATATGAAGCCTGTATCCTAGCATTGGAAGCTGCCATGGAGTTGTTAGAGGTATGCCCTAAAACCAATCCTAAAGTGCATATCTATTTCATATTAGGATAAGAAGGTACTGCTTATCGTTTGTATGTTTAAATATATATACGATAATGTCCATGAATAAATGATAAGAGAAATATGTATCTCAAGTTTGTTGAGATATGAAGACTCATATTTCTCATATACATTTATTCTTAAAGTGTTCCTGCTCATAGGTTTATTAAAGAGGACATTTATTAAACCGGCAAGAGTGGCACAGATTTAAACTAACTCCAATGGGAGGATAGGTAGTCTTTCCTATCAGTGTAGAGACACTTAGGTTAATCTGTGGGTGCATATTAGAGAATATGTACACTGAACTTGATCTACTAGAATATTCCTATGGATATTAAGTTAAAGGAATATTCTTATGTTACGTCCATTTGGTAATCCTAAGACCTGAGACACCATGGATGTCTTGTGCCTGAGTTATTAGGGTTTGATAGTGTTTTATACAGCCTTGATCTTAAGGTTGTAGTCAGCACTCATTGGCTCTATTAGGTCTTGCATGAAGGCATATGAGTGGTCAATAAGGAATCATCACTCTCAATGTTATGAGAGAGAATGTCAGGGTCAGTTCTTAAATATAACTCTCAATGTGAATCTCTGGCCAGAGTGATAGATGAAATATGAAAGAGTTTCATAAGGTTCATCTTATTGAGATTATAATTTGAAGAACATATGACAAGAAAGTTAAGATAGGGTTTTGACTTGTATCCATACCCTAAATATCTTAACTGTGACATTAGGGGATGAAGGATTAAGTAACAAGAAGGGTTCATATAGTTCTGCTATTCACCCAAACCTAGGGCATGTCATGACACATTGCTAGACGTCACTCATGACCAATGAAAGCCCATTGATAAGTGTTATCAATGAGGGCATAATTGGAATAGTTTCAATTAAACCTTTAAATAGAAAGTTTCTATTTTAGGCGACATGGAGATGTCCCTAGTCACTGCTAGGTTGGGGTGAACCCAATGGGTCACACACAATAGAGGGTAAGAGAGTTCCTTAAACTTGTGAGAGGGGAATCCTGTCTTTAAGTTAAGTTTGATTTTGGTTAATTAAAGGTTAATTAATTAAAAGTCAAAATTAACCAAGAATAGGATTATTCTAGTCAAGGATATTTGGTCATGCTAGCACTAGTAACCAAGCATCCCTTAAAGAGGAGAATGTTTATAAATATGAGTGCTTCACTCATTCTAGGGTTAAGCAACCCCTTGGCCGAAATTCTCTCTCTCCTCTCCCTCTCCATTCTAGCTTTCTCAAGTGTTGTGGAAGACTAGAAGGGTTTAGGGTCTTACCCTTGTGTGGATACCGTTGGAGACTTCATTGCGTTGAAGTTCGAGGTCGAGGATTGCAAATCGAAAGGCGAATCAAGTAAGATTAATTTATGTTTTATTAATTTTATTTGTTTGTAATTAAATCACATATCTCTATGCTTGTTCGATTCTTGTTTAGAATCTTTCGATGATGGAATCATATTATTAAAAAGTTTTGTTTTGTCTTCCGCTGCGATTCCATGCATTTCGATCGATTCCTTTCAGGAGTTGGGTGTGAAAGAATTAGAAGTATATGGGGATTCCGCCATGATCATATGTCAGACTAGAGGAGAATGGAAGACTCGGGATAAAAAGTTGTTACCCTACCATGAATATTTAGAGACTTTGGTGAAATAATTCCGTCGAATCGACTTCTTTTATCTGTCTAGGTTAAAGAATAAGTTTGCGGATGCCTTAGCCACTCTAGCATCCATGGTAGATATTCCTAAAGATGAAGGTGTAACTCCTCTCATTATTGAGTCCCGAGAAGAACCGGCCTACTGTTGTGTTATCCAAAAAGGAGAGCCGAATAATGGAAAGCCGTGGTACTATGACATCCAACAATTTGTAGAAAAATGAGAATATCCGAAAGAGGAGTCATCCGTAGACAGAAAGACCAGCTAATCAATATATTCTGTGTGGGGGAAGCTGTACAGAAGATCACATGATGGAGTGCATCTGTTATGAGTCAATGAACAAGAAGCTGAAAAAATAGTGTTGGAAGTGCATGAAGGGGCTGGGGCTCCACATATGAATGGATACATGTTAGCAAAGAAGATCGTGAGACTAGGGTATTATTGGTCAACCATGGAAAGGGATTGCCATTTGCATGTCAAGAAATGTCATAAATGTCAAGTGTTTGCAAGTGGAAAACATCAACCCTCGATGCCACTCACTACCATATCTTTGCCATAGCCATTTGCAACATGGGGCATTGACATCATTGGCAAGGTAACCCCCGCAGCATCAAATGGACACGAGTACATCCTGGTCGCCATAGATTATTTCACCAAGTAGGTAGAAGCTGCATCCTACAAGATATTGAATGCCAAGCAAGTAGCGAGGTTCATACAGAATAATATCATCTATCGATATGGAGTGCCCCACGAGTTCATCTCTGACAATGGACATCATTTTCGAAAAGAAACCGAAGCGCTCTTACAAAAGTATAGTATCAAGCATCACCGCTCATCTCCTTATAGACCACAGACGAATGGGGCTGTTGAAGCAGCAAACAAGAATCTCAAATCAATCTTGAAAAAGACCACCGAGACTTACAATGACTGGCATGAGAAATTACCACTAGCACTGTGGAGATATCGTACTTCCATTAGATCATCGACCGGGGCTACACCTTTTTCACTCGTATATGGAATGGAAGCAGTATTGCTTATAGAGTTAGAGGTCCCGTCATTAAGAATTGCCATGGAAAGTCAACTGGTGGTGGTAGAATGGGTAAGGAACTGGTATGAAGGGTTAGCTCTACTAGATGAAAGGCGATTGAGGGCACTTTACCACATTCAGGGGTATCAAAGAAGAATTACCAAGGCGTTTGGCAAGAAAGTAAAGCACAAAGGTTTGAAGAAAGGGGATTTAGTACTAAAAGAAATCCGAGCACCGATCCATGACCCGCGAGGAAAGTTCAAGCCCACATGGGTAGGCCCTTACATCATCAGAGAAATATTGTCAGGCGGAGCCGTGAAGATTGCAGACATTGACGGGAATGAATTCTCTCAGCCTACCAACTTGGATCAATTGAAGATGTACCACATATAAAAAAAAACATATAAAAAAGAGCCCGCTAGGTAGAAAACCCGAAAGGACTGCCTAGGCAAAAGTTAGGGTATTCAAATAAAAATAATAATAATAATAAAAAATCAAGCTCGCTAAGTAGAAAACCTAAAAAGGCTGCTTAGGCAAAAGTTAGAGCAAATAAAAAAAGAAGGGGACTTCTTCAATTTGATTCATGAATTACGAAGACCTGATTCCCCAAATATCACCAAGAGTTAAAGGAAAAATGACAAAGCATTGCATCAAGGACGGGGATACGAAGGCAACCCATAAAGTTACTTTGGGTGTGGTCTATTTCTTGTAAAAAACATAAAGAGTTTGGTTCATTTGTAATTATTAAGGGATATTTGTTGAGATTTTAATAAAATTGATATTTATTCATCCATAAAGGGTAAAAACCTTTTGAAAGATTTATTACATGCCATATATATCCATAATTCATACTTTCTTCAAATCTTACATTGCTTAGAAAAATAAAAAAGAAAATCCCTAATCTACTTTAAGTCTTTCTCGCTCTGCGGGCTTGGGCTTCATTCTCGTTTCCCCTATTTCTCTTAGTTGTCCTGACTCGTGACGCATCTGCTGGAAGTGACGAACCTGCCGACTGAGCTATAACTCAAGAATCATAAACGAGGCTTCGAACCTTATCCTTCATAGCCCGCACCTTTGAACCCAAGTCTTGTTTAAGCCAAGCCCGATACTCCCCATCAAGCCTAAAAGGCCAATTGCAATCCCCTACCTGACTCAAACATAAGCTTGAAGCTCATTTCTTCACAGCCCAAGATACCAAAGAAGGAGTAGCCGCCTCTATCCCATGAACATGCCCTTTGATAGGGAGATTGATTTGAGCACGGCCTATTTGGCGAAGTACACGAGCAGCCCAGTAAAACGATGTATACTTTAGGCCCATAAGCTTCACCTAACAACATCCCGAAGTGTGTAGTACATACTCTTCACCACAGTCCCATATAGCCACATGCCACTGAATATCTCTCTAAGTCAAAGAAGAGAAAAAGATGATCATGTCCTGAATAAAGCGACGCTCAAGAAACAAAAGCTTACGCGAACAATAATTATGAGACAAGTGTTTTGGCCCATCACAAGGAGTGATAAGCTTGAGTCTTTCAACCAACCACATTTGAAGAAGAATGGGGCTACCCCTAATACAAGAAGCAGAATTGAAGTAGAAGTGGTCAAGCTCATTTAGAGTTTCAGCCAGCACCAGAGGGATAATGTTGTGAAACTTCGACAATGGCAGAATGAGTTCACATGTTTCAATGGGTATGAAAGGGGTTCCGTTTGAAACAAGGAAGCAACCCACTATACATAAGGCGAGTGCGTACTGGGTAGGCCTATGAAGAGCTAGTGGTTTTCCCCCTTCCCTCAAGAAAAATAAAGCTAGTTTGAGAAGATCAATGGAGTTTTCATGGATATATGAAGAAGCTTCCCTAGGCGAGAGTTCAAAGAGAGAAGAAAATGTTTGGAAATAACCTCGACGAATGGTAGGAAAGATGAAAGGACCATTAACAGAGATATTCATCAAGGCACAAAACTCTTCAAATAAAGGACATACCTCTTCACAGTTGAAGCGAAATACATGAAGATCAGAGTCCCAGAAGTGGATCACAGAGTTGAGAAGCTTGTCTTCAAGCTTCACATGACAGAGAAAGAACCACGAAGTCAGGCTGAACCGTGCAAACACCTTCTTGTCTTCTGCCCGTATTCTTGCTACGAATAGGCTGATGATCAACTTGAGAGCTTCCATTGTGTTTAGTGTGATGAAAGTGAGCATAAAGGTGTGTTTTTATAGCTTTTTGGCAAAGAAATCGAGTTAGAGGCGAAGTAGAACACTCAAAAAGTCAAAAAAATGTCAAAATAATCAAAAAAATGGGAACCAGGGTCGATAACCATCCCCCAAGGAACGGCCAACCGTCCCTTAGGGATGGCCAACCGTCCATGGAGGGATGGTCATCCATCCCTGATCCCAATTTTTGCCTAATTTTGACTTTTTCGAGACTTTTCGACGCCCGGTTTGACTTTTCGCTCAATTTTCGTCAGTTTTGACATATTTTCGGGTTAAAATTGAACCAAAAAAGCAATTGAAAGATATTTGTATTCTCATTAGGATATAATTACATGCTAATCAGGGTTTTTAGTGCATACATAGAGAAAAAGTTACATAGAAACCCTAAGCAGGCCTCCTATAGGCCTAATAGTACAAAATCATCTCCGCCGGGATGATTTCCTCGTTCCCCGTGAACCCAATGCCTCGTGATCCCCTCTCGATCCATGGTGCTCCTGTGAAGGCTGGCTCGAAGCCTGCAAACCCAAAGCTTAGGTGAGATTGGTGAAGAATGAAATCATTAGTGATTGAAATAGTAGAGAGGAACTTACCTGTGCAGCTATGTTCGCATTATGTG
Source organism: Hamamelis virginiana (assembly GCA_017140935.1). Classification (NCBI taxonomy): domain Eukaryota; kingdom Viridiplantae; phylum Streptophyta; class Magnoliopsida; order Saxifragales; family Hamamelidaceae; genus Hamamelis; species Hamamelis virginiana. The sequence goes on along the minus strand of JAESVK010024733.1, from coordinate 4,632 downwards.
CATCAAGATTTATGCTTTGAAGTTGTCTAGTCAATGATGCACTATATGCCAGCCACTCCTCAGTGTATGATACGTGCACCTGAAAGGTCGAAAGATTCAAAATGTTAGGAGAGAGAAAGCTATATATAGCAAAGGGTGAAAGTATGATGATTACTGAAGTGTAAGAATGATTAATGTGTGGGTATTCATTATAAGGCACTCGAGTGACTGGTCTTTGAACAAAGCTGACATCCTTAATGACTTGCACCTGCCAAGGGACAGGTGGCAAAGAAGGAGCAGAGGATGAGGGCTCGCCCTCACTAGGAGCCGCAGTAGCTGTAGGATGAGAAGCATGTCCTCGGGGCTCGACGACCCTGCCAAATAAAACTCTTGGGAATTTTATCAAACACTTGGTAGGCAACATTTCAAGCTTGTGAAGTTAGTGAAATGGGGCTCCCAAGCTTTGCCAAATACAAATTTCATGAACACAAGTCATCAAACAATATCCAAAAATCGATATTGAAGCATCTAGACATCAATGATTCAATAAAAGATAATGGAAAGTAAGCTTACCTCTTGAAGAGTATGGATGTGGGAGAGATGATCATTAGGCTCCAATAACAAGCTTGAGTTGTTGGGATCATGAGAAGGTGCTTTGTAGCTCTTCATCTTCAATAAAATAGGTATATGTGTATTTGGGTTTTGAATCCCCAAATTTGAAATCAAGAGGATGAAATCCTAGGTTTTTGATTCACAAATCAAGATGAGTATCAACACTAGAGGTGTTTGGAGTTTGATTTGGATGATATGAAATCAAAAGGAATGAATTTTGAGAGAAATTGGAAAATCCTAGAGAGAGAAGGTCTCAAATTGGACAAAGAAGGCTTGAATATGCAAAAGGGGGCTCAAAGCACCTAGATAGAGGATGAGGGCTCGGGTGGCCATCCACCAAGGGACGGCTGGCCATCCACCTTGGACGGTTGGACATCCTTGAGTGGATGGTCATCCATTCTTGATGACTTTGTTTAGTTTTTTTAAGCCCATTAGGCCCAATTTTGACTATTTTAGCCTATTTTGACCAATTTTGGCTCATTTCCGTTCAATTTTTTATTTAGGAAAATGTATTTGATTGAGATTGAATGATATTCGATGAGTTGATAAGAAATAAAGAGGAATTGATGCATACGAAGATGAGATTTGAGCAATTGTGAATATGAAAGTTCACATAAAATAATGAATTTTTGGTTGAAAACCATGAGATTTAGAAATGAATGAATGAAAAGATTGTGTAAATAGGTTCATAATCATGAAATGATTATGAATACATTTGATATGATAAGATTGTGAGGCCCATGAAGGGGATTGTGAAAGTGAGTGAACCCATGAAGGGTGGCTAATGAGAAAAGCCCATTTTGGAGGCCCGAATCCTTAAGTCTTTGTGAAATTGATGAAGTATACATGAAATGTATATAAGAATGATATCAAGTAACGTGAATGATATTAAGATATGATATTATGATGATTGGAAATGCAATTTCCAAAAGGATTGAAAATCCTTGAGTTGACTAGAAATGAAATTTCTAGTAATGAGTCGAAGACTCCCAAATTTTTATGATAATTGGAAATGCAATTTCCAAAAGGATTGAAAATCCTTAAGTTGACTATAAATGAAATTTCTAGTAATGAGTTAAAGACTCCCAAATTTTTTATGATAATTGGAAATACAATTTCCAAAAGGATTGAAAATCCTTGAGATGACTAGAAGTGAGACTTCCAGGAAGAGAGAATTTGAAGCGAAGCTTTCAAAATAATTTTGATGGTTGAGATAAGTATTTGATTCGATTATCCCTATTTTGTTGTGTCAAAAATGGGATGTCATTGTTTTCGTTGATATTCACTGGCGAAGCCATGAACATCAACGAGGGGCTTCTGTAGACATCCATTTTTGACCATGAGTATGGTCATGAATGGTTGCCTGTGATTAAAGGAGAAATAGGGTGTCAAAACCCTAAGTTCCCAGTTTTACCCTTTGTGTGTAATTAGGTAGAGGTCATTATCACATGTATGTTTTTAGGTCAAATTGAGTCGATTCTTTTTGCATTAGGTTTTTAGAGAGTCTAGAAACATTCCTGCAAAATTCCATGGCATTCTGAGCCAAGCTTGATAGAAAATAAGGCCTCTTGTGACTTGAAGGGCAATACTGTCCTTTGAATCACAAAAGCCCTGAATGACTGTCGATCTTGTCTCAAATGGTCTCGTGGCTTTGGCATAGATATTTAAAGTGTGTTTGGTAGCTAAGTTGATCAGTGGCAAGGTCTGTGGAGCCTTCTGGCTCATGATTGGCTCTTAAGGCTCAAAAGGCCCTTTCAAGCCCAGATTAGGGTTTCGACCGGAAGTGACTAGGATTCGATATTTTTATCAAACCAAAGCCTTCAAAGGCTTCAAAACACTTTCCTAAAAAATTTTAAAACTTGTTTCAAGAAGAAGAAATTATTTCGAAAGCAACCAGTTAGCAAATTTCAAAACCCTAATTTGGGCCCGGCAGGCCCTAAACAACTAATCGGTCGACTTTTCCCTAAACCTTTGACCTCGATCACTGCATTTTCACTTCAAACACTTCTTAAAACATGGAAAATCGAATCACGATCATTTCAGCGATTGAATCGTCAAATTTGGACTTAAAACGGGCCCGAAAATCCGAAAAAAGCCGAAACCGGGTCGAAACGGACTGAGACAGGCCCACATAAGGCATTTTTGGAGATGGGGGATCGATGGCCGTCCACCTAGGGACGGCCAACCGTCCATGAGGGATGGCTAACCGTCCTAGAGTGGATGTTCGTCGACCATTTTGCCCAATAACTGCTCTTCTTCAATGGTTTTTCTGCCCGGGGCTCTTCCAAGCCCTGCCATGTGTCCAGTTCAGCCATGGGGACTTTGGGATGAGTTCTAACACCTTGGAAGACTGATTTTGAACCCTTAGATCATTCCTAAGGGATTCAAACTCAGTCATTGATCAAACTCATGCTTCCCTATAAATAGAGGGCCCTGAAATCAGTTTTAACACACAGAATAAGCTTTAGAGAGCTAGCTTGGAGAGTAGAGGCTTGAGCAATTGCACAAGCTTCCCCCATAGCACTCTAGCTTAAGTTTTAAAGTCCTTGAGGTCCTAGGAGTCCTTGAAGCTTGAGGAAAAGGCTTGGAGCTTGAGGAGAAGGCTTGGAGCAAAGAGGCAGAGGTTAGTAGTTTTTAGTTTTCTTCTTCTTCTTCTTATTTTTCTTTAATCACGCTAGGTTAGGCTTTTATTTCCTTAGTATGCATAGGATTTAGTTCATTTTTAGTATGCATAGGTGTAGACATCCATTTTTTACCATGAGTATGGTCATGAATGGTTGCCTTTGATTAGAAGTGAAATAGGGAGTAAAAACCGTAAGTTCCCAGTTTTACCCTTTGTAGGTAATTAGGTAGAGGCTATTATCACATGTGTGTTTTTAGGTCAGATTGAGTTGGTTCTTTTTGCATTAGATTTTTAGAGAGTCTAGGAACGTCTCTGCAAAATTTCATGACATTCCGAGCCAAGCTTGATAGAAAATAAGGCCTTTTATGACTGAAGGGCAGTTTGGTCCTTTGAATCACAAAAGCCCTGAATGACTGTCGATCTTGTCTCAAATGTTCTTGAGGCTCTGGCATAGATATTTAAAGTATGTTTGGTAGCTAAGTTGATTAATGACAAGATCTGTGGAGCCTTCTGGCTCATGATTGGCTCTTGAAGCCCGAAAGGCCCTTTCAAAGCCCAGATTAGGGTTTCAACCGGAAGCGACCGGGATTCGATATTTTTATAAAACCAAAGCCTTCAAAGGCTTCAAAAAACTTTCCTAAAACATTTTAAAACTTGTTTCAAGAAAAATAAATGATTTCGAAAGCAATCAGTTAGCAAATTTCAAAACCCTAATTTGAGCCCGGCAGGCTCTAAACAGCTAATCGGTCGAATTTTCTCTAACACTTTGACCTAGGTCAATGAATTTTCACTTCAAACACTTCTTAAAACATGGAGAATCGAATCACGATTATTTCGGCTCTAGAATAGTCAAATTTGGACTTAAAACGGGCCCGAAAAGCCGAAAAAAGCCGAAACCTGGTCAAAACGGGCTGAGGAAGGTCAACACAGGCTAAATTTGGCATGGAGGACCGATGGCCGTCCACCTAGGGACAGCCAACCATCCATGAGGGACGGCCAACCGTCCTAGGGTGGATGGTCGTCGATCCTCTCAGCCAATAATTGCCCTTTTTCAGTGTTTTTCCTGCCCGGGACTCTTCCAAGCCCTGCCATGTGTCTAGTTCGGCCATGGGGAATTTTGGATGAGTATGAACACCTTGGAAGACTGATTTTGAACCCTTGGATCATTCCTATGAGATTTAAACTCAGCCATTGATCAAACTCAGGCCTCCCTATAAATAGAGGGCCCTAGAATCAGTTTCAACAGACAGAATAAGCTTTAGAGAGCTAGCTTGGAGAGTAGAGGCTTGAGCAATTGCACAAGCTTCCCCCATAGCACTCTAGCTTAAGTTTTAAAGTTTTTGAGGTCCTTAGAGTCCTTGGAGAGAAGGCTTGGAGTTTGAGGAGAAGGCTTGAAGCTTGAAGGCTTGAAGGCAGAG
>JAESVK010024709.1:0-12069 GCA_017140935.1 Hamamelis virginiana | reverse complement strand
TATCCACCATTCATATTTACCCACCATTCACATTTATCCACCATTCACATATACCCACCATTCACATTTTAGATGTCACCCAAGGGTGTACATAAATTCTCATGCACCCTTCTTAATTGATGACCACATGGCACATTTCATTGCCCAATGGCAAAATGCCAAGTGTGCAATAAATAAAATAAAATAATAATAATTAAGAAAATTTACTATTGAAAATTTACTATTAGAAAATTTACTATTCAAAATTTTGGGGTCTCACATATCCCTTCTAGACATAGAACCCATTCTTTGGCAGTTTTGGCAGGACTTACAGAAGTCCAATGCATCTTTGAATAGTGTGGGCCAGAAGAACCCACACTGCAAGACTTTAGCGGCAGTCTTTTTTCCGCTAAAGTGTCCTCCACATGCTAGAGTGTGGCAGAACTTCAAAACGTCTTGCATTTCACCCTCAGGAATACACCTACGTATGACCTGGTCAGCACAGTACTTAAACAAGAGAGGATCTTCCCAATAATAATATTTTATTTGCGAAAAGAACCGATCCTTCTCTTGTTTCGACCAAAGAGATGGTACAAGGCCTGTGGCATGATAGTTCACTATATGAACATACCAGGGTAAGGTGGAATGAGTGACGGCAAAAAGCTGCTCATCAGGGAAAGAATCCCTAATAGGCGTAGGGTCACTCTCTTCTTCAACTACAATCCTAGAGAGGTGGTCAGCAACGACATTCTCAGACCCTTTCTTATCCCTAATCTCAAAATCAAATTCTTGCAATAAGAGAATCCACCTAATCAGCTTAGGCTTAGTCTCTTTTTTAGAGAGTAGGTACCGCAAGGCGGCATGGTCTGAGTACACAATAGTCTTCGATCCCCACAGATAGGATCGGAATTTATCTAAAGCAAAAACTACTGCAAGCATTTCTTTCTCAGTCGTAGTGTAATTTAACTGAGCTTCATTCAATGTTTTGCTTGCGTAGTAAATAACAAAAGGGGCCTTATCTACCCTCTGACCCAACACCGCCCCCACAGCATAATCGGAGGCATCACACATTAGCTCGAAAGGAAGTGACCAATCGGGAGCTCGCATGATAGGTGCCGAAATCAACATTAAGCGCAGTTTATTGAAGGACTCTAAACAGGCTTTATCAAAGTTAAACTCTACATCTTTAGCTAGCAGATTACACATTGGTTTTGCTATTTTGCTAAATTCCTTTATGAAACGCCTGTAAAATCCTGCATGTCCAAGGAAGGACCGGATCTGCCTAACAGTAGTAGGAGGAGGTAGTTTTGCAATTAAGTCTACCTTAGCTTTGTCTACCTCTATCCCCTACTAGAAATGATATGCCCGAGCACAATGCCCTCACGAACCATAAAATGGCTCTTCTCCCAACTCAAAACAAGATTTGTCTCACAACATCTCTTTAGTACTTTCGAGAGATTAGAGAGGCATTCATCAAAAGAAGGACCGAAAACAGAAAAGTCATCCATAAACACTTCCAGATAGTCTCCTATCATATCAGAAAAGATAGAAGTCATACATCTTTGGAACGTGCTCGGGGCATTGCATAAGCCAAAAGACATACGCCTAAATGCAAATGTCCCGAATGGACAGGTAAACGTTGTTTTCTCCTGATCCTCGGGGTAAACCGCTATTTGGTTATACCCTGAATAGCCATCTAGGAAGCAATAAAAGCTCTGCCCTGATAATCTCTCTAAGATTTGGTCAATATAATGCAGAGGGAAGTGGTCCTTCCTAGTCTTGGAATTTAATTTCCTATAGTCTATGCAGACTCTCCAACCAGTGGTAGCTCTTGTAGGGACTAGAATACCCTCCTCATTAGCTATCACTGTTATCCCAGACTTCTTAGGAACCAGTTGAGTAGGGGAAACCCACTCACTATCTGAAATGGGGTAAATGATACCCGCATCCAGTAGTTTCAAAACTTCCTTTTTAACTACTTCCTTCATATTTGGATTTAATTTACGTTGGGCATCTCTAGAAGGATTCATACCTTCCTCTAGGTGAATACGGTGCTGGCAGATTGACGGGTCTATACCCTTTAAATCAGCAACCGACCATCCTATGGCTATTCTGTGCTCTTTCAAAATGGATAACAACTTACCTTCCTGTTCTAAATTTAATGAAGATGAAATTATAACAGGCAAGGTGTCACTATCACCCAAAAATGCATACTTGAGATTAGCCGGCAGAGGCTTTAACTCAAGTTGCGGCGGAGACTCAAAAGACGTAGGAGAAGGGACACTGACAATAGACGGAAGTGGCTCAACCCTAGGTCTCCATGGCAATTTTTCTACAGAGGAGGCAGAATCTAAGACAAGATTTACCTCCATAAACGAGTGCTCCAAATCATGGTCCTCGAACCCAAAGTAATTTAAACATGTTTCTAACGGGTCCTTGGACAGAAGATACGGTGTAGCTTCCTCTACCACCGTATCAATGATGTCGACAAAAGAACAATCCTCAAAGTTATGAGGTTGATTAGCTGCACTATAAACCTGCAGCCTGGTTTTCATGTTACCAAAAGACACCTTCATGATGCCAGTCCTACAATGAAGGACTGCATTAGCAGTTGCCAGAAGAGGTCGTCCTATTATAACAGGGATTTGGGGCCTAGTTATATCAACAGGCTCCATATCTAGGACAATAAAATCTGCAGGAAAGACGAACGAATCTATCTTAACCAAAACATCCTGCAGTATACCTCTAGGTACCTTTGTGGACCTATCTGCGAATTGAAGAATAGTAGGTGTGGTTTGGAGTGTTCCAAGCTCCATTTTGGCGTAAATTGAATATGGAAGAATATTCACACTTGCGCCAAAATCAACTAACGCTCTATCAATGAAATGGCTTCCTAAGAAGCAAGGTATAGTTGGCGTTCCAGGATCTTTTCTCTTAATTGGGGCTTGGAATTGACACACAGCACTAGCAATGTCAACTGGAGCTATGGTTTTAGATAAATGCACGCGCTCCTTGCGTTGCTGTGTGCACATTTCCTTCAAAAATTTGGCATACGAAGGAATCTGTTTTATGGCATCTAGCAGAGGTAAATTAATATGGACGCTTTTAAACACCTCTAACATATCCGACATGCTTGCCCCTTTCTTCGCTCTCCTCTCAGGCGCAATCAGCGCGGATGGAAATGGGGCTTTCGGCACATACGATGCCACTGGATTGTCTATAGCTGCGGGAAAGTTATCCCTCGACGCTTCAGACTCTTTCTCAAATGCAGGCTCTTTCTCTATTTCCCTCTCTTTCTCTCTCACTTTCTCTTTCTCTTTCTCTTTCTCCCTCTCTATCTCTTTCTCTATCTCTCCCACTTTATTATCTACCACCTTCCCACTACGTAAGACCGAAACAGCCTTAACTTCCTCATTAATATGTGGGTTCTGAGAAGTGGAACTCTCAGCTACAAAAGCTCCCTTGGGATTGGCAACAGCCTGACTCGGGAATTTCCCTTCCTCTCTGCGACTAAATGAAGCCGCCAGTTGACCCATTTGGGTTTCTAACTTTGAAATGGATTGGGAATGGGAATGAGTGAGTTGGGCTGAAGCCTCTAGGCTTTTCAGGGTAGCTAAGACTTGTTCCTCAAAACCAGGAGTTCTATGAGGTTGTGGTGGTGGTTGAGTCACAGCTTGACTCTGGTACTGGGGTGCAGGTGCTTGAGGAGCACCATAACTGGGGTACTGGGATTGCATCAATGGTGGTCTATAGGATTGACTGGTAGCAGGATTACTGCTATATGGGGGTCTTGCAGGCTGACTAGGATTGGATCCTCTAGGCTGGCTAGACCACTGGAAATTGGGGTGAGTCTTCCACCCAGGGTTGTAAGTATTGGAATACGGGTCATTCCTAGGTGGTGCATATCCTTGAGCAGCATTAACCTGCTCTTGGACAAACTCTGGGTACTGGCCTGCCATAGGACAATATGGGGTCTCGTGAGTGGGGTCAGTGCAAATATTGCACACCAAGTTGACAGGTTTCACATGGGCTTTTGAAGATTGCCCTTGTGCCGCGATTAATTGGTCAAGCTTTTGAGACAGAGCCTCAACTTGTTTATTTGCCAACACTTGGGTGTCCACATCATAAATACCGGCCTTTTTGGGAGGCGGTTTCTTAGCTAACACATCGTCACGATTACCTAAAGACATTGAGGCCATGTGGAACGAATCCTCACTCAACGCTTCAAATAATGCCCACATTTCATCCTCACCTTTACTTAAAATGGCTCCCCCACAGGCAGATTTCACTGTCTGTGTGTCACCCTCTGTTAAACCTCTAACAAAAGACTCAATGATTTGCCACTTGGGTACATCGTGATGGGGGCATAATCTAAGGAGTTCCTTCATTCTTTCCCAGGCTTCATGGAAAGATTCCTGTTCATGTTGGACGAAGTTGGTTATACCTCGTCGCATCTGATGTGTTTTACCGACAGAGTAAAATCTAGACAGGAATAGCTTTTGAAGCTGTTCCCAAGTTGTGATAGGGACAGGGGTTTGGAGAGTACAAAGCCAGTGTTTGGCCTTGTCTTTCAAGGAAAACGGGAATAAAAACAATTTCAGGGATTCTGGATGGAACCCCTGAATTCTGATAGTAGAACAAATTCCTAAGAATTCCTGCAAATGGTCGTATGGGTTCTCTCTATCTAACCCATAGAACGTAGGAAGCATCTGAATGGTAGCATGCTTAATCTCATAGATGAGATTCTCTATGTGTGGAATTTGGATACAGGAGGGTGGATTAAAACTATTGGGCATGAAGTGATCCCTCAAAGTTTTAAGACCTGGTGGTGGTTGAATATTATCCGCTGGTAACATGGCAGTGTGTGCAGATGATTCAGCCATTTCAAATTGATGCGAAGGCACTGACTCACTAGACTGACTTTGAGAAGCCTTAACAGCTCTCAGAGTTCTTTCAATTTCTGAATCTAAAGGGATTACGTTAAATGACAACGACCTTCTACCCCGCATATAATAGGTCTCCACAGAAAATCACGGAATTACTATAAACAAATTGTGAGCAGGTAATATTGAGCTTTTAATTTGTTATTTTAAGCGCGCGGGAGTGAAGCTCCCAATTCCTGATTTTAGCCACCTGTCGTTAGAGAAGAAAGAATAATAAATAACAAATAATACTTATAATATCTAAATATTAACAGTATAAAGAATTTATATGTAGTAATATGAACAGTATTTAATATTTACTACTTAAATTAAATCCCAAAAATTCTTTATAAATAAACCGTAACTCCCCGGCAACGGCGCCAAAATTTGATCGACTCAGACGACGAGGGAGATTATTCCCCGTCAGTGATCAGAATTAATAATTTATAAACCGCGTGGCAATTAATCTCAATTCGATTGTGACTAGTGAGCACGGGTGTCGAACCACTGGGAAGTGCAGGTTTATATTAAAAAGACTCTTTAGAATCAATTCAAGCGGAAAGAATATTGTCAATTAAATTGGTTGGTGGTAACTGCTCCGATTGGGTCGAAGCGAAAACAACGTAATTTTAATAAAGCTTAGTAAAAATGCAGTTAAGTTGGTGGAATGAGCGGAACTTGGGTGAGAAGTCCATTTGAATATCAATTAAACAATTTATGTTCATAAAATCCACACTATAGTAATTATGTATGGTGGTTCTTCCAACTACAAGAAGGAAGTCCCAAAAAGATTGTGAATACAGGACCGGCAAGTTTATCCCCGAAAAGAATGGAATATCGCTATCCACCTTAAATGAGGAATAAAGCATGCTGGTTTGTATTCACACCAATAAGAACCATTGCATAATTATATAATTGCAATCACAGATGTACAATTATATGATATTATATTCGGCAATAGTGTGCGGTAAAACCTTCACAACTATGCAATCACATAATACAAATAGAGGGATGTTTATAAAATAGGATTGTAAAATGAATCCAACTTCATCCTCACCCAAGCTTGGAGTATTAGCTACACATCACTGGAGGAGAATATCCTTTATCCAGGCAAGCTTTAAGGGGTCACGGGATGGAAAATACAGTAAAAGCGGTAATTAACTGACTGAAGAAATAAGGAAAATGACAGAAATAAATAAAGAAAATGGCGAAAGTAAATAAAGAAAAGTGACTGAAGTAAATAAAGAAAAGAAAAGACTTAAGTAAATAAAGAAAAGAAAAGACTTAAGTAAATAAAGAAAAAGGCAGAAAAAGTAAAGAACAGTTCTCAAGTGAGAACTGAGCCATGCATAAAAAGGAAAATAACAGAATCGGAAATTACTGAAATTAAAGACTTAATCGGATAGAACAATCCTTAAGTGAGAATTGAGCCAGGCATTGTAAAGAAAAATTGCAGAATCGGAAATAGCTGAAAATTGAAACTACCGATTGAAATGCGAAAATAAATTGTAACTTGAATTAAAATTAGCAGAGTAATGATTCAGAGCATAAGTCATGAACCCTCAAAACGTCGTCGTTACACTTCTATTTATAGAAGGAAAAGGTAAAAGTCCATAATGCCCTCAAAATATCCCAAAATATCTCCTAAGCCCGCAGCCGCCATTGTCTATCGATAGCGAAGGTTCGCTATCGATAGAGGTGCTATCGATAGCGAATCCTGGCTATCGATAGTCAAGGTCAAAGTTTGACTTTCTTTGCAGATTTCAACGTCTGTTCTTTTGGTACTTCCCTCGGCTGCTTTGGATCGTTTTCGGACGTTCCTTTGATTCGAGATGCTCTTCAGGGCTTCATCGGTGACGACTTTAATTAATGTAATCTGCACATATTTCTTGAAATGGAGATTTAAACCCAATTGTACAGATATTCATATAAAACGCTATTTATTAAACAATTATATATATAAGAGAACATAGAAATACCCTAGTTGAATGGTATGATTGGGGTACAATCACACTCCCCAACTTAGGTTTTGCTAGTCTCTTAGCAAAAAGCTGAACCTTTAAAACTAGAATTTGAAAAAGCCACTTTCGCAGGGAATCGCGATTGCATTTAGCGTATGCAACAAGCCTTTTAAACCACTAAGTTACCTTTCGTGGACGAGTGAAGTCTCGTGAGAGTTTGCAGAAATGATACTCACAAACATGAATAAATAAAAGAATTGGTTAGAAAGAATTTTAACAATATATTATGTACACAGTAGGAGTTTTATCCACAGATATATCATCATTCATAATTGAACATTTATAATACAAGAAATGCTATCTTTAACAGGAAATTAGCAAGTGTTCAATGTGTAGTGAGGTTGAACTTGATAAAAATCAAAGTACTGTAAATAAGAGTATGAGAGTTAACCCAGAGTTAGTTTCAACTTCAAAATTCTCACTGATGGTCACTCGCAAGGATGTTCACTCTGAAAAGGTTAGTAACCCAGAGTTCCCAAATGGAAATATACAAGTATAAAACTTATACATTAAGCTCTAATTTAACGACCAAAGAGAGATGAAATAACAGAGTTATATATGCAGAGATACAATTCATACATAAATAAAACTTAAATAAACAAGTAATCACAAGAGAATAATGCACAATATTTTAAAATCAAAAAGGTCTTTATAGGCTTGTAATAATTTTGGTTGTAACAAAAAGAGTTGAAGACTGCAAATTTAGGATGGTTGTAATTTGTTCAGGTTACTACCCTAACCATCCTAAATACCTAACCTAACCCTGACAATAACTTAAAGAGTTTAACTAAAAGAAACTAAGAAGTTTTCAAAAAGAAACAACTGTCCACGCTCAACACTGAGCATCATATCACGTCACTGCTCATCCCCAGGTGGGATGTCGAATCTCTGATCGGGCTGTGGCTCATCAAATAGCGCGCGGTCGGCCTCAGAAATAGGCTCGCCGTCCATACGACGCCACATATAACCCGGAGCTGGGCGGACTGCCTCTCCATCATAGCTGTCTGCCTAGCTAGCTGAGCGGACTGCCTATCAAGCTGGGCGGACTGCCGCTGCTGAATGTGCAACAACGCTCTCAGTCTCTCCAGGATCTGAGGGAAACAACCCTGGGAGCTGGCATCTGGCATGTCTGAGGTAGAAGGAGCAGCTGAAGTCGGAGCTGGAGCTGGAGTGGGAGCAGGCTCTGACGGACCGGCGGTCTCAGCACGTGGCCTCTTCGGCCTAGCAGCCATACTCCTAGCAAGAGTGGTCGGGGTAATAGGACCCTCGCCCCATCGCAGCGGCTCATCGGAGACAACACCCGCACCCAATGCAAACGCTGTAATCATCTGGGGGTACGGCATGTTGCTCCGTGGCTGAGTGGCAATGAAAGTGCGTATCTCGCTGAAGATCAACGCCGCGATGTCAATGGGGTGGTCGCTCAGAAACTCCAGCAATAGCCTCACCGACTCCACTGGTATCTGTGAATCTGTGCCTCTGGCCCGCAGATTGCAGTAAAGCAGCTTGTTCATAGCTGCGTATGATGGATGCATGTTCCCGGTCGTAAAGTACATACCGTCGAATAAACTCCGGTCCACACACACCGCATCAGCACACTGACTCTCAGTCAGCTCAAGATAAGTGCTCTCTGCCGCTGTCTCGCGTGGACGCTCGCACCCCAGATAGGTAGCGATGTCGTCTATAGTGAATCTGACAGTGCGGCCCCCAACCTCTGCCTGGAGTGTCTCGGGCTGATCCTCGGCTGTGTGTGCTGTGGTGTAGAACTGGCGCACCACACTAGCCATATACCCGGCTCCCTTCCTCAGCCAGGTGCTGAGGTGTCTATCCTGAAGGATCTCCACCAGTAAGCCCTCGTATCGGAAGGCCTTCGGATCCACGTACCTCTCGACATTGAAGTTCCGCGACGAGAGGATCACTGGCCAGGGTTTCGCCGCTCGTCGAGTCGGTACTCTCCTCGACCCGGTCTCAGTCTGGGCATAGCTCTCGAACTCACGCGACATGCGCGGCTCTCCAGTCTCGCCAATCTCTGGACCCTCAAAAATGTACTCCTCCTCCACGAACTGTGAACCGGATGGAGGAGCACTCTCTCGTGGCTGCTGGGCTGATGACTGACCCCTGGCAGATGGTCTCTGCACTGGCACAGGCTGCCACTCAGAATCTGAACTATCGGGGGAGTCTGGCTGTGAACTCTGGGCCTTGCCTCGCCCAGAATCTGTGGACCTCCTCTGACTCGGCTGTGCCGGCTCCTGGAAGGCTACGCCCTTCCTGCCGGTGGTCTTTTGGCGTACCATATCTCTGTACAATTTTTTAAACCCACACAGCAGTAGATAGGAACATAGTCAGCAGTAGAATTTTTTTCAGAGGTACTCAAATATATATTTTTTTCAATAATAATCAACACACAACACAGCCAACTCATTTAACCCACATGATAATTCTTTTTTTTAAATCCTATCACAAACTTCAGGACTTGCCTAACATCCAGGCTTATTTTTATCAACACTTCCCATTACATGCATCAATGCATGCATGCATGCCATGCATAGCCTAACGTCCAGGCATTATCACATCTCCAAACATTCACAACGCCACAACTCCACGCCACAAAGCAGTGTAACAAATGTAAGGACAAGTTTCTTTTTATCTAAACTCAAAAACCTAACACACTATTCTAACTTTTTACATGCAATAATCACGTACACTAGCATGCTATGATATATTACACAAAATTAAGCCATTTTAAGAAAAATTCAAGAATTTAGAATATGAATGGGTACTCACGTAGTATGGAAGGTGAAAGAGTCTCGGAAAAAGTAACTGCTCTCGCTGGAATGCGAAGCTCGTACAAAAAGGCGTCAAAAATGGAACGCAGCAAATGCGAAAACTGATCGGTCAGAAATGTGCTATACTGCGCGAGGATCGCTATGGAATCGATCCTGCGCGAAATGGAGGCCTGGGGTGGTCGGAAACTGAGCTTGAAGGTGAAGGGACACGGCGGCAATGGAAGTTTCAGGCGATAAAAGGTGGAAATGGACGGTTTTTCACGCGGGAAGCACTTAAAAAGCAAAAGTCCGCGATCTCTATCGATAGCGCACTGGCGCTATCGATAGCCAATAGGTTCTGTCCCGCGAGTGTATTTTTTTTGATTTTTCAAACACCTCTATCGATAGCGAATGTTTGGCTATCGATAGAGAAGTCAAAATTTTGACTTTTTTCAAAAATAGCTTATTTTGAGCAATAAATCATATTAACTGACACTTATACCAAATAAATGTATAAAAGACACCTTGATACCCATGGCTTGCTAAGTTATCGAAAAAAAATTGGCAACTTTACGGCTCAAAATTGGGTACTACGGGGGTCCTAAACTCTAACAACAATTAACACGGCTCAACAACTCGAAGAAAATGGCCTTAAATCATTTTTCAAAAATGTGCACAATATTCTCAATTGATTAACAAGTTATTCGCATTCTAACATACGCATGATTTGAACATTTATGCATAATATAACAGGAAAGCAATAACCAAAGATTGATAGGATGAATATTTAAGTCCCACAAAAGATCGAATGGTTCAAAATTTGCTTTAGTTGTCATAAGTCTCCACTTTATAACAGGTTTTATCAAATACTCAAATTGCCAAGTATAGAGATTTAAACCAAGTTCGTGCATGTGCGAGATTGAATACAGGCTAATCACAGTAAAGTTATCAATTAATGTATAGAAAATAGACAACTAGAATTGATATAAATGAAAGAATAAACTCACATTGTAACACATGTTTATTTATCAAATTCTATACAAATAATTTTTAAATAAAACACACTAGGTTAATATGTACACAAGAATGATAAATAATGAATAATGAATTATTATGTATATACAAATTAAATAAACCAATAAATAAATTAATCATATTTCAATGCATAATCATATTAACAGAATATACAAACCCTCCCCAACTAGAAGTAAACATTGTCCTCAATGTTTGACCAAATGTTATGACTAGAAGAATGTATGAACAAGGGAATGGGTGGGTGGGACTAAGTTTAACGTCTTCAGCTAGACGAGAAATTCCTCATTTAATCAAACTGGTAGGTTGGGTCTTCCAAACTGACAGACTCAATTACCAAACCATCCTGAATGCCCTCACTATCGGTAATACCCTCGATAAAAGGCTTAAGCCTTTGTCCATTCACAAAGAAGGACACACCAGTACGAGGGTTTAGAATTTCTACAGCACCGTGAGGAGTAACCCTAGTTACTACAAAAGGTCCATCCCAACGAGATCGAAGCTTACCAGGAAATAGCCTTAATTTAGAGTTAAACAGCCACACCTTCTGATTTGGTTCAAAAGATTTTCTGTTGATGTGTCTGTCATGAAACTCTTTCATTTTGGCTTTAGCAATTTTGGAATTCTCGTAAGCCTCACTCCTAATCTCTTCGAGCTCATTTAACTGAAGCTTGCGGTGAGAACCCGCTTCCTTCATTTCAAAGTTAAACTTCCTAATGGCCCAAAGTGCTTTATGCTCTAACTCGACCGGGAGATGACACGGTTTGCCATAGACTAGACGGTACGGAGACATACCAATAGGGGTTTTAAAAGCAGTCCTATAGGCCCACAATGCGTCAGTTAAACGCAATGACCAATCCTTTCGATCAGGCCTGACAGTTTTCTCTAAGATATGCTTAATTTCCCTATTCGAAACCTCCACTTGCCCGCTAGTCTGAGGATGGTAAGGGGTTGCAACCTTATGAGTAATAGAATACTTAGCTACGAGATTTGCAAAGGGTCGATTATTAAAATGTGACCCTCCATCACTGATGATGGCCCTCGGAAACCCAAACCTAGAGAAAATGTTCTCTTGGAGGAAGTTCAATACCACCTTGTGGTCATTGGTCCTAGTGGCTATGGCTTCAACCCATTTAGACACATAATCAACAGCCACTAAGATGTATTCAAAGCCATGCGAAATAGGAAAAGGTCCCATGAAGTCGATGCCCCAAACATCGAAAATTTCGACGATCAAAATAGGGTTAAGAGGCATCATATCCTGTAACACCCCACACAGGGTTACCCCTATGCGGAAATGCCACATTGACATAAAACACCAAGCGCTTATCTTTTGAGTAATTTCTTTTTAAA
>JAESVK010024677.1:0-17540 GCA_017140935.1 Hamamelis virginiana | reverse complement strand
ACAAAATCCAGTATGCACTTTTAGAATAACAATTATTCGAAATTTTTTTTCATTTTTGGCTTTTTCTTTTTCTATGTTGCTTTGATTGCGTGAGCTTGGGTTCTTCCACTATTTCATATCTTTTGTGCGTTTTCCTTTTGCTTTTCAAACAGAAATGGAATTACTTCTTCCACCACACTTTAAGTGTGACACTGAATTTGAATCGTCGGTGCAATGTGTTATGTGTAAGTAGGTGTTATAATTAGTTGAGTACGTGAAATTATAATTTTTCTTTAAAACATATGTAGCACATATAAAATAATGTTATGCACATATAAAATGTTATGCACATATTTGTTGGGATTATATTATAAAGTTTAACTTATTTAAAGTAAGGTGATTTGCCTAGAACCAATTACAATCAAGATTTTGAAAAATTGACCGTTGGATTAGATAGACCTCTTATGAATTTCATGCTTGCCAAAAATTACAGTGATCCAACGGTCGATTCTAAAAAAAATTAACTGGAAAAAAGTGGTAATATTTTGAAGAACAAAAGAATCACAAATTTTCATAGTGACATTTCTTAGAAACCAACCGTTGGATCGCTGTGATTTTTGGCGAGCATAAAATTCATAAGAACTTTATCTAATCCAACAATAAGTTTTTTAAAATCCATTATGCAATTAACTCTAGATAGATTTTGCGTAAGTTGATTCTATATATATATATATATTAAAGGATGCTTATATAATGCGCACCTTATACAAAATGACCTGTATAGGGACAAATGTAAATCAAATTTTGAAAAAATGATTGTTAGATTAGATACACTTGTTATGAATTTCATGTTGTCCAAAAATCATAGTGATTTAATGGTCGGTTTTTAACAAATTTCACTATAAAAATTGTAACAAATTCAATTTTCATAGTCGCAAAAACCCGTTTGTTAAATGCGGTTTTTTATTATTATTATTTTTTTTTGGGGTGTTGGTGTTGGTTTGTATATATGGATTTATGGGTCGGGTCGACCCATGATATATGGGTATTGGTATAGATGCGTCAAGACATTGTACTAGTTAAATGGGTCTTAAATGGATAATGTATATTTTGTGGTCCAACCCATACCCACCCATTTGCCACCCCTCTTGCATATTCTTACGTCATCCATAGAAAGCAACACATAAATAGAAGAAATAAAATTACATAATAATGAACAATGGATAAGGAATGGAAATAAGTGAGAAATAATGAATGGTATGAGATACAAAGTAACTCTCATACCAAATAAAAATTTTAAGGGAAAAATAATAACACCCATACGTTTATCGACCAGCATTATAATAGACAGAGAAGAGGTCCCATGCTCGCACATGACACTTTAATAGTATTTCTATCATTGTTATTAAACCCGGACCGGACCGGCTAGTTCAATAGGTTGGACCAAGAACCGGTCCCCTCTCCGGCTGGTTTAACCCACAAAAATCCGTTTTTTAAATAAACCGTTCAACCCGGCAGTTCAACCGATCAAACTGGTTAAAAAACCAGTCAACCCGTTTTTTTTTTTTTTTAATTTTTTTTAAGGTGCTAAAATGACTAAAATAGTCCCAATATTTTTAAAATCTTTTGAAGCCAAGAAGGCTTAAATGGAAAATTAGTCTTAAAAAATTCCAAATCACAAAAAGAAACCAAAACACCTAATTTAATAATACAATATTCTTATCTTGCATTTTAAAAAATATATATAATAAAGATTGATCAATAGTAATTTTCAATGTTGATGACTGCACATAAATTCAAATATATGAATTGATTGTACAAACATTTAAAAAAAATTATATTTTGAATCATTTACAGCTTTTATTCTAATAAATAAATAAATAAATAATATATTTATGACATCACGGTTCAACCCGGCGGTTCAACTTGTTGAACCGGTTGACCCTTAACCTGGTAACTTTTCCGGTTCGATGAATGGTCCGGGTTTTAAAACAATGATTTCTATGACTAAAATAACGGCCCCTGACTGCTTATACATGCATATGTTTAAATTGATTTTTTGAACTCTTTAAGTGTGCACATTTTGTTTCACTAGAATTGTAATAGTTTGCGAGCACATGACCTCCTTTTCGTCTGTTCAAAATAAAAGAAGCTACAGAAATAGGAAAGAGAATAACTATATGTAGAAATTGAGTCTGCATTTTAAGAACGAACTCAATCACTATCAGCATTCAAAATTTTCCACGCAAGCTTTAGAGCCAAAGCTTGGTTCAAAGCAGGAACATTTCACCTTCCTCAATACGAATTAGGAGACCAAACTTTATCCCAAAAGAGTTTAACAAGCTAGATTCCTAGCTTTGGTCAGCACATCCAGACCAAGTAAACAAACACAGAGTGAAGAAGTTTATATCGGCTTAATAATCGCAACAAGACTTTCAAAAAAGAAGAATAAAATTACTAAAAACAAATAAAGGGTTAAATAAAAATAATAAAAAAAGAAAGGGGAAGGCCAAATTTGAAATTAATAGAATATTTCTACATAAAAAATAAAAAAAAAAGTTTGGTCTCATAATGAGACCAAACAACAGTAAGAGAAGACAAAGGGGAAAAGATGTTTGCAAGGATGAGACAAGGACATGGGAAGGATGTAACTAAATCAAATTTCTACACTAAAAATAAAAAAGACAATTTTTTTATTTCTCGTATTAAGACCAAACAACATTAATAAATTTGTGCGTTTGATTTCCTTATTTAAAGAGGGTAATTTGGTAATTATATTATTTTTATTGTGAAACTTTGATGGTCCAAACAAACAAAGGTTAGGCATTCACAGACTTGAGATTCCCAACATTCCAAACAATGGTTTGTGTTACAAAGTTTACAAACCCAAACCCCACGATTAGACATTCCCAGGCTTAAGATTCCTAACCCGCGTACCAAACGCACCCTAACATTGCTCCCATGTATGGCAAATATAGTTAGACCAAAGGCCAAACAGAAGGACATCGAAAATTCTCTACAACTCTCAGATGTTAGGTTTCCAATCCAACCTAAAAGCCTAAGCTTATAGGTGGAGGGCCGTATATGAAGCTATAGCATGCCTTCTATTTAGGCAATGTGGGACATAGTGAATTTTATTCTTCTACACTCCCCCTCACGTGTAGGCTCGTTTGGGCCTTGTCATGTGGATAACCAATGCTCTGATATCATGTTAAGTTTTCATTCCCAACTAAAAGCCTAAGCTTATAGGTGGAGGGCTCGTATAAATTTAGTGGAGTATTATGTTCACTTAATATAGGAACAGATGAATTTAATGGAGCATTCTGTTCACTTGATATCGGATTTATCCATTCTTGGAATAGAGTGAGCTCCCCATAATTTGTTTGGTTTTGATATAATGTAGCAGGGCTTATATAAGGAAATACACCTTTGTCAAACACAATATGGCGTGAAATATAGACACGTCCTGTTAAAGGATAGAGACATCGATATCCTTTGTGACGATCACTGTAGCCTAAGAAGACATAAGGCAATGAGCGAGGGTCAAACTTGTTGGATGCATAGTGGAAGCACCTAAAACCAAAAACCCGAAGACATGTATAATCTGGTATCTTTCCAAAAAGACGTTGGTAAGGAGAGTCCATACCTAATGTTTTAGTTGGAAGTCGATTTAATAGGAATACAACAGTTTGGAAACTTTTAACCCAAAATCGCTTTGGGAGCTCACTATGATGAAGCATGGTCAATCCAATCTCACCAATGTGTTGATGTTTTCTCTCGGCAACACTATTTTGTTGTGAGATTCCAGGACAAGAGACTTGATTTTGAATGTCGTTGCTATGTAGATGATTAACAAATGCATGCTTGCTAAATTCTCCCCCGCCATCATATTGGAAAATTTTTATTTTGCTGTCAAATTGCCTTTCAACATATTTTTCAAAATTAAGAAAGTAAGCAAAAAAATCAGATTTTTTTCTTAGTGGAAACATTCATACAAAGCGAGTTTAATCATCAGTGAAACTCACATAATACTTAAATACTTGAAGTGAAGTAACTGGAGCTTATCCCCATAAATCACAATGGATCTTTTCGAAAGGTTTAACATTAATAGATTAATTGAGAAGGAAAAAATGGAAGCTTACAAGACCAACCCATCTGACAACTACCACATATAGCTGTTGATTTATTCCATTATGTGACTCTAATACAACCTTTATTTTGCAAATAATGAATGGTCTTAGATTGGGAGTGTCCCAACCGTTGATGCCAAATATTTTCATTTGCCACCCTAAAGCGGTTTGAAGACAAAGCCTCCTTGGGTGTGTTTAAAGCATAAAAATCACCATGGTGCCTTCCCTTTGTTATCACCTTGCTCAATTTCTTGTCCTTTATCACAAAGCCATTTTCAAAAAATTCGAAGTTAAGAGAAAAAGCACTTGTAATTTGACTTATTGAAAGTAAATTCTTTTTCATTTGAGGGACCAGAAGAACATTTTTGAAATTGATATTTTGTGATCCCACATTTATTTTGGCATCCCTTGTATGTGAAATTTAAAGTGTCTTCCCATTGCCTATCATCACACCATCTTTTCCCAAGTAAGATCTCAGATTATATTACCTGGGTCGCCGGTCATATGATTTGAGGCACCAATGTTGAGGAACTAGGCGGCATCTTGGTTTTCAGCTATAGTGATAGAAGCAAGGGCCTTTGGGATATCATCTGGAAAGAAAGATTGGTTGAAATGGTACCAACATTTCAAGGCTGTATGCTTTAGTCTGTTACAAATTTGGTAAGTGATCTCTGTGTTAGCTTCTTTCTCTGTTGCATGCCCTTTTCTTTGCTCCTGAGGATGTGGCTGGACTGGTTGTTGACCTGCTACGTTAGTGTAATTTTTGTTCCTCTGTCCAGTTTGATAAAAACCTCTTCCTTTGGATGTGAATTGATTGTTACCAAATCGTTGACCTTGCTTTCCTTTATTGTAACTTTTACTATTTCTTTGGCTATAAAAGGCCATGGTTTATGGAATGCCATATGTGCTATGAAGATTAACTCTAGTCTCAAAACTTTGCAAATGAGATACGAGATCTCCATAGGATAGGATTGGTGGTTTTGGCATTGTTGTGGTAAATGACTCATAACGACCACCAAGTCCATTTAAAAGCCATAGACCTTTCTTTTTATCGTCAAGAGGGCAACCAATGGCAAGCAAATCATTACAATGATTTTGAAAAGCATGAATATACTCATTTAATGAGAGATAATCATCTCTATTCATTTTTTGAATTTGTTGAAACATTGAAAATTTACGCTCTTGAGAAACTTGGGTAAACGTATTTAAACCAGCAACATGGGTGAGCACCTCTTCAGCAAGTGTGCCAATTATCCACCCCCGTAAAAGGCGATTTGATCTCCTCCATTTCACGTAGTCTGGATTTGTTACTTCCTTCTTGCCTTCGGTTTCTCTACCTTCAGGGGCGGAAGTGGTTATGGTTAGACTAGGCATAGGACATTCACCATCAATGAATCCTTGGAGGTCTTGGCTTTCAATAAGCCAAAGCATTTGTGCTTTCCAACTTGAATAATTGGATTGTCTCAGTTTTAGTGACACAAAGTTCCCTATATTTAAGGATAAAGGGTAAGGGTATTTGGGTGCTGCAGAAGAACTTGAAGCAGCTATTAATAAAGGAATTGAATCAATCCCTCTTCTTGGTTGAGAGTGGCTCTAATACCATAAAGAAAATAAAATACAATAGGCTTTTGGTCTCTCAATCTCAACGTAAGAATGAGAGTATTGCAGTATCCTATTTATAGGTGAATGTCATCACAAGTTTCTATATGGTATAAAGATTACAATCAAAATAATATTAGAAACAAGGTAAGCTAAATATGATCTTCGGAGGGAAAAAATATAAAATCAGAATCTGCAGAATTGGTAGGTTCTTTTTGATTGCTTGGCATCCCTTCTTTAGAATTGGTTGAATATTCAGTATCCTTTGTATCCATATGGGGAATATGTTTATCACCCGGCACTACTGAAATTCTTGGTATCGCCAGGAAAAGGTGGATAAACACAGAAGAAATGGAAAGCACCAATGCTAGAGTATATGAAATAATAAATGCTTTAAAAACTGCTTTTCTGTAGTTTAAAATGGCAGTGCCTAGGTCATGGCCCTTATCACTAATGTAACCACCAGGCAAGGTGAAACCTGCAGCAAATGTTACAGTTGCTATGAGTGTGGCCATTGTTAAATGAGTGTCTTTTGCCTTCATAAGAAATTCGAACTCTCTGTCCACTATTTGCTCAATATTTTGTAAGTTACAGTTCTCGCTGACCTGATTTGGCACCAGCATCATTCAACTTTAAAATCATCCATTTCTGCAATACAAAATTGCTTGGAAGTTCAAATTGTCATTACATGCTCATTTCCCACAATGAAAATATTTCGGATCCCTGCTTAGAAACAACATTTACGTTTGAGTAATGTTAAATGGACCAAATCTTGAACCAAAATTTGTAAGTTAAATTATGAGGCAACCTAATAGAATCTCTACTATTGTGGATTTCAAAAATGTATGAAAGTAGATGATCTATCTTGATGCATCATCATTTAGTTTAAAAAATTTGATCTAAAATTTGGCTTATTTAGTAACCCTAGAAGGGGTGAATAGGGTTTTTGGCAAACTTAAACAAATATTACCAAATAAAATTAATGTTTAATTACTTAGTAATGGAAGCAAATATATAAACAAGTAATTCAAATGAGAGTGAGGGATAGAGAGATCAAACACAGCGATTTAACGAGGTTCGGATTCCGCCTACTCCTCGCCTTAAGCACCCAGCTCAAGGATTCCCACAATCCACTAAGGATAGCTCATTGAAGGTGGAGAAACCTTTACACAGTCTTCTTTATCCCAGGTGGAAGACTCTCACCTTAGCTCACAAAGAACTATCTCAATGGCTCACAAAGAACCCATAAATGTGCTCACAAAGAACACTCCAAGTATTCACAAAGAATACTTAATACAAACTCACAAAGGTTGGTGTGAACAATAAATGCTTCAAGAAGCTGATTTACACAAGTATAAAGCACAACTAATAGCCTCTCATTAACAAGTATAGCTCAAGAGTTTGGTTGACAATGCTTTGAACAATGAATGCATGCAATGAATAATAATAACTATGGTTGGATTGATAATAATAAATGAGAGACAAACCTCTTTATATAGGCATTTTTGGTCTGAGATGGTTGTTTGAACCAAGCTTGAATGCCATTGGAGGATAGGAGAAGAGCATGTATCATTTAATGCTCAAAATGCCCAAAATAGAAAGAGTTGTTTTGTATTTGCAGGAGCATTAGTCGACTAGGCAAAAGTGATTAGTCGACTAGTCAGTTAAAATTCAAAGCAATTTTTGTTCCCGGGCACGGTTAGTCGACTAGGCAAGTTGGATTAGTCGACTAGACTAGTTAAAATCAGTTTAGAAAAATTTCCGGGCACGGTTAGTCAACTAGGCAAGGGTGTTTAGTCGACTAGCTCTTCTGCATTTCCAAACATGGCTACTGGGGTGTCTTTAGTCGACTAGTCACAAGTGCTTAGTCGACTAATCGACACATTAGTCGACTAATCTATATGTTTAGTCGACTAGACTTGGAATTTCTAAAGTTCTAGCTTCTGGACCATGGTTAGTCGACTAGTCAATAGTACTTAGTCGACTAGACATGCTCCTAATTAAGCTAAAAACTTGAAATTCTTAAGTCCATTTCAACTTAAAACATCTAAAGTAGTTAATTTGAGCTTTCAAAGGCATTTTTGCAAGTTTTCTAAGTTAATAAATGCCAATGCAAGATGAGAAAACCCTTTGCTGGCTTGAGCTATGCAAGTTTAATCAAATGAGTTGCCTTACAAAAGGTTCCTAAACATCTTGACTTCAAAGGTCTTCGAGGAATGACTTCAAGATGTTCTCCACAAGCTTCATGATTCAATGACTTTGCATATTTGCATAATATATTGGGAAGCTTTGAATGTGTTGATGAGTTCCAACAAATTATGGCTTTGATTCTATGGAGACAAAAACACTTAACCATTTGTTAGTAACTAAAGTAATGTTTGTTGATCATCAAAATGTGGTCAATGCAATTGACCTTAGGGCTAATAGTATTTTTCTTTACTCTTTGTAAAAATCATTGGTGAGCTCTCTATGATGCTCTAGCCAGTGTTTGGAGTACTTTCCTTCCCTTTCATGGTTTGGTCAATACAGAATTCAGGCATGCTAGAGCTACATAACTCATGGGCATGTGCCTGGTGACATTCCTAGCCTATTGATGCTTGCTATTTTTTGATGCACTTCCTTATCCCAAGTGTAGGATCATGTAGTTGCAAGCATAGTACATGGGGAGGCCCATGGTCATTTTCCATAAGGAGTGAGAGGTGTTCAATTCAAGAGACCTTATACTTTGCTACCCAAAAAATAATAAAGCATATATAAAATCATGGGGGGTTTTGAGATTGTTGGTTGTTTAAACTAAGATTATCACAAATTTGAAGATAAAAACTATGTAAATTAAAGAGGATGAGTTCTATAGTTTCATTCACACCCCAACCTTTAGTTCATGGTTTGTCATGCTTTTCTCAAACAAAATTCCACTGAAGGATGGTTTTATTCTGTAATTTTAACAATGAAATATCAAATGAGGACTAATTAATGGTAGAATGAGGCAAAATACTCTCTTAGTAATTTTCACAAACATTTGGAGTGCATAAAACTCAAAAATCAAATGCAACAAGTGAAACTAATCATAAAATGGCCATGAATACAAAACCACATAGGTTGAAGAGATATGATAAAGCATTTCACTTCATTATACAATCTTTGAAAGCATAAATCTGATGAGAAGACCACTTACCTAGGGTTTGGAGAAGAAATCCACCATAAAACTCACCCTTGAGTTGTTTAGCTAGTCATTCAAAGGAGTAAATGCATGCGAAGAAGAGTAAATGCAAGTACCAAGTTTATAAAAGCTTCAAACTTGAAATAAATGCACTAAAATTACTTTAAAGATGGAAATACAAAGTTTTAAACCTAAAAAGTAAGATGAACACAATTAATCTAGTGATTACAAATATAATATGGCAAGAATCAAGTGATTCTTGCACAAAAACCACAATACCCAAGCTAAACTAGAAGAAATTCTAGAGAGAGAAGTGAAACAAACCCAAACTAAGACCTAATAGCCCGTTTCTAGCTGAAAAGTGATATATACCATTTTCTAGGGTTACAAAAAGTGATTAGAAATTACAAAAATGCCCTTTGACCAAAGGAGAAAAACTGCCCACGTTTGTGCACAGCAGGAGGGAGGATGTATTGGTACATGTAAAACTATGGATTGGTACAAGTTCACTCACAAAGCTGAAGAAATCAGGTCTAAGCATGTACTGGTACATAGAAAGACTGTATTAGTACATGCTAAAAAAATACCAACTAGCATTCCAACAAACCCACGCTCCTTTCCAAGCACTTTGATCTTCATTGAAGACTTGAGAAGCCTCCGTCGAGTTGGTTCCTTTGCTAGCATTGCTCTTGTATAATGACTTTGCCTAAAGTGTCATTTTTACCAAAATTATAGAAAACACTAGAAAAAAGTAAAATGCACCAAATAAAGATAATTAAATATTCAAGCACTACAAAATGGGGCAAAAGAATAGGAAACATATGCAATTTTAAGTGCCCAACACCTATGTATTTGGTGGGTCTCATCTTTGAATTGAGTTGGGCTTAAGCTATTAAGGAAATTAATTATTAAGCTACTTAATTTGCTAAGCTTCTTGCAAGAAAAAAAAAAAAACCAAATAATAATAACAATTTTTTTGGGCTTGGCTTATTTAGAAATAGGAAATAAAGTGTAAATTAAGCAATATGTAATTATTTGAAAAATTAAGTTCTATACATAAATGAATTAGTATTTGTAAAAAATATTAATTTAACTAAGAAGATTGGTAGAATTTTACTAGATCATACTTGTGACAGAATTTTAATTTAATTTAGAAATGGAGAAAGACCAGTGAGTTGACAACAAAAATGGGTTAAAAACCCTAAAAATCTCGGAGAAGATGAACCAGCCGTCTGACAGTCACAGTTGACACAGTCCGTTTAAACGGTATAAACACCGTTTGAACGACACGCTCTGTTTGAATGGATTTAAATATCGTTTGAATGGTAAACCTGATTTTCATTGTTTTGAGACTGAAACACCCCAAAACTCCAAACAAGGCTTACAAAGCACATAAGATGAATAGTATGTTGAGTTTACATTATTTCAAGTGTGCACAAATATATATATATATATATATATATATATATATATATATATATAGAGAGAGAGAGAGAGAGAGAGAGAGAGAGACATGTAAGAATTAATCCAAAAAAGAACAAAAAGAAAATGTCATTAATCAACTTGCACGAATTAATGATCAAGATGTAAACAAATGAAGAGTATGCTTGCAAACTCCCATGCAACTTACCAAGTATGACATGTAGAGGTGAGAATATGACAAAAAAAAAAAAAGAAAAAAAAAGAAGCTAATTGAGTTCAAATTCTCCAAACTTATTTATACAATGAAAATATTGAAACAATTAATATGCAATGAAAACATAGGATATTATAAAACAAGAATTAATCAAAAGAGTATAAAAATTACAAATAAGTTTATATACATGATGTTTCTATCAGGGCATACTTAAGCATATAAATCATTTAGAGAAGTATTTCATAAAGAAATGCTTAAGAGATACCATTAGATAGAACTAAATAGGCACATTGACAATAAGAAATTCAAACAAGGAATTCTTGAAGAATTACTAACCCATGTTTGTCTCATCGCTACCATCTTTAGAATAACGATGGTATGTGCCTCCTCAAATGAAGATAATGTCAACCATTATCATGTGATGGACCTTCATCGTCATCATCCTCTATTTGAGATTGGGTCTCATATCCAACTTCATGTGGTTCTTGAAGCTTAAAGCAATGGCTTCAATTTTATCATCGTTGTACATTCCTTCAGCAAAGTCCTCATAAACAAAGGAGGTGGAGGAGTTGTCCTCTTCAATATCATGTTCTCCCTCTTCCTTTCCCTCATAATTTGCTCTTGGCTCAAAAGATATCCAATAAGCATATCCAAATTGAAGCATGAGAGGTCAATGGAGTAACTAATGGAGACAACTTCGTGTTCTACTCCTTTGGAAGAGACCTAAGAAATTTTCTCACAAGGAAATCATTAGAATAAGCCTATCCAAAATTTTTCATACAATTAACTATGTTACAATTAACTATGTTTGAAGAACGATTAAACATTTGAGAAATAGACTCATTGTCATCCATTTTGAAGATTTTGAATTCTTGAATTAATAAGTTTATTTTGGATTCTTTGTCTTGAGTACTTCCCTCAAAAGTCATCTCAAGAGTTCCCAAATTTCCTTGGTTGTTTCAAGATGTAAAATCTTGTTGTATTCACCCTTGCCAAGAAAGCAATAAAAATAATGAATGGCTTTGGAGTTGGCCTCAATCCATCTTTCAATGGGAATGGAGTTAATATCAAGTTCTCCACTAGTGACAAGTCATACTTTAAAGTCTTGTGCTTGAAGGAAAATTTTTATCCTATTTTTCTAATACATAAAATTTTCTTAGAAAAATAAGGTGGTAGGTCAATAGGATGTATGTCCTTGAGAAAAGGATGTTCCAACAAAGTTTTCCATGATCTTTTAGCTCGAAATATCAAAAGCTCATGCTCAGATACCAATTGTTGTCCCAAAAGAAGATACTAGAGGGGGGTGAATAGTGTCAATGGTAAACTTATACTAATTTTAATCAAATGTAAATAACTAAACAATCCCAAAAGCAATTTATAAAATAACACAAGTAGGAAAAATGTAAATTGCAAAGAGTAGGGATAGAGAGAATGAAACACAGAGCTTTTAACGAGGTTCGGCACTTAGCTTATGTCCACGCTTTAAGCACCAAGCCTAAAGATTCCACAATGCATTAAACGATCTCTTTGACCGGTAGAGACCAAACCTTACACCAATGATCATTTTCGCAAGCTCAAGATCAACCTTTACACAATGCTTGAAGACCAACTTCTAGCTCTTCAAGTGATACAAAAAGCCAAGATTGCAAGATGTTGAGAGTGAGTAGAATAGTTTTTGCTTCAACAAGCAGATTTGTATACTAAAAAGCTCACACTAGTAGCTTCACAAGATAATAGAACAAATATATCTCAAGAATTGCGATTCTTTGGAAGTTTTAACTAAGTCTTGCGAGAATGATTATTTGAATAACAAAAGAATGATGGAAACTAAGTCAAGAAAAGTTTGTATGTGTTCAACAACCATTTCATGACGAATGGAATGAGTTTATATAAACATGGGGGGTTATGACTGTTTGGATTTGAAAACTAGCTGTTCTGGTCAAATCTTGAGTCTCTCGTTCGAACAGCCCGAAGGCCCGTTTGAACAAACTAACCATTAATATTGAAATTCCTAGTCTTCCGTTCGGATGGCCCGAAGCCCCGTTCGAACTGCCTTAGTGAATATCTCAATTCTCGTTCAAATAGCCAAAAACTATTATTTCACAGTCTCTGTCCCGTTCTAACAGGGACCTCCGTTCGAACAGCCATGCAAGCTCGTTCAAATGGGTTTGCTAGATTTTGCAGAAACATTTTCCAAGTTAAGTCCAAAGTTTGTGCAAGAGGAAAATAGCCATTCAAACCAACTTTAAAGATTCTAAGGTCCAACAAAATCAAATAGTCCAAGTGCGGAGGTTGAACCTATGTGAATCACATATAGTCAAAACTAAGGTTCATTTGAGTTTTATAAGTTCAATCTCATTGAGAGCTTTACAAATAATTCTAAGACACTCATAATACAAAGGATTACAATAAATACAACTCATTGAGGGTGTTTATAGTTCTTGTGCTTGAGTCTCCATGAGGTTTGCTTGATCTGGCTCAATCCATGTGCTTGACTTATGTCTTACTTGAGTCTTTGATGAGTTCCAACAAATATGAACCTTGAATCACTAGATAAACATATTAGCTCACAAGACATGTTTGTTATCATCAAAACTAGACCTAAAAGGTCATGAGGGAAGCCATAAGGCTAACACGAGTTATAGTGTCGGGTTCGGTGCAACGATATCCCAATATCAATCGATTCCACGGCTTCATGTCCATAGGTCAGGGAGAAAGGTGTCTTACCTATAGGAGTTCGCCTGGTGGTGTGGTAAGCTTAATTAGAGCACTCCTGGGAGATCATCTACCTAGAGTCCCTTTGCCCTTTCTAATCTCTTATTCAAGTTTCCCAGTATTGTTCTGTTTGTTACCTCGACTTTTCCATTAGCCTAGGGGTTTCTAGGAAAGGATAAGTTATTGGCAATTCCAAGTTCTTCATGTTAAAGATATGCCCTAAAACTAATCCTGAAGGGCATATCAATTTCTTGTTAAATTAATTAAAAGGTATAACTTATCTTGTATATTTGAATATATATATATGATAAGATCCATGAGTAAATGATAAGAGAAATATACATCTCGAGTTGTTGAGATAGAGAGACTGATATTTCTTATACACATTTATTCTAAAGAGTTCTATTCATAGGTTTATTAAAGTGGACATTTATAAACCACTAAGAGTAGCACAGATTTAAACTAGCTCCAATGGGAGGATAGGAAGTCTTTCCTATCTGTGTAGTGACACTATAGTTAATTTGTGGGTGCATATTAGAGAAAATGTACACTGAACATGATCTTAAGAATATTCTTATGGAGTTTAAGTCAAAGGAATGTTCTTATATTACGTCCATCGAATGACAATCCTTAGATCTGAGGCGCCATAGTTATCTTGTGCATAAGTTACTAGAGTTTGATAGTATCTCGTACATCTTTAGCCATCAGGATGTAATCGGTTCTCATTGGCTCTAGTGGGTTATGTATGAAGGTAAATGAGTGCGCAATAAGGAATCATCACTCTCACCTTGATGAGAGAGAATCTTAGGGTTAGTTCACAAAGATAATTCTCAATTTGAAACTATGGTCATAGTGATAGATGAACTATGAAAGAGTTTCATTTCATCGGGTTCATGTTATTACGATTATATTTTGTACAACATATAACAAGTTGTTAAGATAGGGTTTGACTTATAACCCATACCTTATTATATTAACAGTGACATTAGGGGATGAAGGATTAAGTAACATAAAGGGCTAATTTAGTTTTACTATTCACCCACACCTAAGGTACTTTATGATATGTTGCTAGATGTCACTCATGACTAGTGAAGGCCAAATGATAAAGTGTTATCATTGAGGGCAAAATTGAAATTGTTCCAATTGAACCATAAATAGAAAGTTTCTATTTATAGGAGACATTGAGATGTCTCTGTCCACTTCTAGGTTGGGGTGAATCCAAAGAGACACACACAAAAGGACACAAGAGAGCTCTTTAATTTATGAGAGGGGTAAATTTCTAATTTATGTAACTTATATGGTCTCTTTAATTAATAGTTAATTAGGAAGAACCAAGTTGCAAATTAGAAATCCTAGTATTTACTTATAAATACATAGGAATGAGTGCATGCTAACACTGAATCCACTTAACCCTAAAATAGAAGAGGAGGCTATCATCACTATCACCCACCTAGTGTGGCTGTGACCTAGGGAGTTCTCTCATGGCCGTGAGTTGTTTTCTCTCATTCTCTAGCTTGGTTTTGATCAAGCGTTGATCAATCGCAAGAAAGTTAAAGGGTCTTGAGTTCGTGTGGATACCGTTGGAGGCTTCATATGCTTTGAAGCTAGGAATCATTATTGGAGTTTCAATTAAAAAGGCAATACAAGTAAGTATATTTAATTTTTTTTAAATATTGTTCTTATTGATTTTCATGATCCTATGCTTGCATTCGATTCTTGTATTGATTGTGAGAGAGGATTCAATTTTATATAAAAGTTTTATAGTTTGTCTTCCGCTGCGAATCCTCCTTGATCACATTTTTTCAGTGGTATCAGAGCCAACTTAAGCATGATCATGTTTATGATGAAGGCTAGTGATGGATATAATTAATTAAAATTAAAATCAAGGGTTTAAGTACTCATGAAGAATTCGGCCACGGAGGGATTTTCCCTTAAACGTTGTTTTTGTTTTGTTTAATTGGCAATTAGGGTTTGTTAAAACTCTAATGGAGGTTTCGGCAATGAAGGGTTAATCCTTGATATAGTTCGGCCCCTTGGGGATTGTCCCCTTGTGTTTTTTGAACTTTAGGGTTTGTGAGAAACCTTGCATGGGATTCGACCACCTTGGGAATTGTTCCCTATAGGTTTCGGCCATGGGGTTTTAATCCTCTTAGGTTATTTGGTGATTAGGGTTTAATAAAACCCTAATATGAATTTCGGCCCCCTCTCTCTCCTCTCTCTTGATTTTCGGCCACTAGGGTTTTTCAAACCCTAGTTGGTTCTTGCCTAGGCTATCATGTGATTAGGGTTTTGTAAACCCTATGATGAATGGCCATGGATGTTTCTTGGAGTTTTGGAAACCTAGAAAAATTAGATGACATATATTCTTGTTTTAGAAATTTGGATGCATCAAAGCTTAGGTTTTAGAAACCCCAGCTTGTTTGGCAATTTAGGGTTTTAGAAACCCTAGCTTGTTCTAGCTCTTCAAGTGATACCAAAATCCAAGATTGCAAGATGTTGAAAGTTGAGAGTGAGTATAATAGTTTTGCTTCAACGAGCTGATTTGTACACTAAAAAGCTCATACTAGCAAATCTGGCATTTGCTCCTCTTCATTGAGTTTGAAAGTACTTTTTGGGTTCAACCTACTTGTCAATTATGCCATATCATCTAATAAAGCAATCAAATAACACAATAATTGCTATTTCTAGCAACTAAAATCACAACGTACAGTAATAATATGATGGAGCCTCTTGTACTTAAATATTTTTTCAAATCAAGAAATCAATCGAACCAATTTAATTTACTCTCAAATCCCATTTCTAGCTAATGGACATGCACATGGGATAAATCCTCACAATTTTCCCATAATTAATTTGCATATATGCATGCTTAACATTGTGTCTAGCTAGCTACTCCATAATTAATTATGAAATTTAATACAAAGTTTTGGTTCATTCATTCAAATTTTCGTTCCTAGTTTAACACACAATATATAAGAATTGAAGTACTCCAAATACCTTCTATGCTATGATAGCTTTGATAACCCATTTAATTAGCTACCATCAGGGGCGGAGCCAGGATTTTGTATTGGGGGGTGCCAACATTAAAAACAAAAATCTAAACTTGTTTTAGGGGGTGCCATTCGGGAAAACTCATGTACTTTTACTCATAAACCTATATATGATATATATACTATATGTATATTTTCTAGGAGTCAAGGGGTGCCATGGCCCCCCTTGGCTATAAGGTGGCTCCGCCCCTGGCTACCATCAGTATATATATATACCCTCTGTTAATTATTGAGAGAGAGACCTTAATCCATTTACGATGGAGGTCGGACTCATCAAAATTATTAACAACTTATTCAACGAAGTATTTTGTAGGATTAAACGACTGTAGACATCCATTTTTGACCACGAGTATGATCATGAATGGTTGCCTGTGATTAGAGGTAAAATAGGGTGTTAAAACCCTAAGTTGCCAGTTTTACCATTGTAGGTAGTTAGTTAAAGGTCATTATCACATGTAGGTTTTTAGGTTAAATAGAGTCAGTTCTTTTTGCATTTAGTTTTTAGAGAGTCTAGGAATGTCCTTGTAAAGTTTCATGGCATTCTGAGTCAGGCTTGATAGAAAATAAGGCCTTTTGTGACTTGAAGGGCAGTGTTGTCCTTTGAATCACAAAGGCTCTGAATGACTATCGATCTTCTCTCGAATTGTCCCGAGACTTTGGCATGAATATTTAAAGTATGTTTTGTAGCTAAGTTGATCAGTGACAAGTTTTGTTAAGCTTTCTGGCTTGTGTTTGGCTCTTGAGGCTCGAAAGACCCTTTCAAGCTTAGATTAGGGTTTCGACCGGGAACAACCGGGATTCGATTTTTTTTATCAAACCAAAGCCTTCAAAGGCTTCAAAACACTTTCTCAAAACGTTTTAAAACTTGTTTCGAGAAGAAGAAATGATTTCGAGAGCAATCGGTTAGCAGATTTCAAAACCCTAATTTGGGCCCGGCAGGCCCTAAACAGCTAATCGATTAGCTTTTCCCTAAAACTTTGACTTTGGTCAATGCATTTTCACTTCAAACACTTCTTAAAACATGGAGAATCGAATCACGATCGTTTTGGCTCTTGAATCGTCAAATTTGGACTTAAAACGGGCTCGAAAAGCCGAAAACAGCCGAGACAGGTCGAGAAAGGCCCAAAATATGTCAAATTTGGGCTGAAGGATCGATGACCATCCCTCCCCAGACGGTTGGCCGTCCCTAGGGGACGGTTGGCCGTCCCTAGGGTGGACGGTCATTGTGAGACCCCAAAATTTTGAATAGTAAATTTTCTAATAGTAAATTT
>JAESVK010024654.1:0-11505 GCA_017140935.1 Hamamelis virginiana | reverse complement strand
ATTGCCATCCACAATCGGATTAATTCTTCCTCCTCGAATTCATAGTCTTCTGGGAGTATTGAGCAGCAAGCAAAACACTGCTTCAAGGGTGGAGGTAGATGGTAGTAGCTCAGCCTCAAAGCTGGAATAATGTGACATTTCTCTTCCGGTAAGTCCCATATCTTACTGTTTGACACATCTTTCCATATTTTGAGGTCTACTTCACTGCGCAAGAAGCCTCCAAGGGCCATCGCAGCTAAAGGCAAGCCCTTGCACCTTTTCGCTAATTCCACACCGGTTTGTCTTAAGTCTGGACATGAATCGAAGCCTCTTGATCCCAATGCATGTTGGACAAACACAGACAAACAGTCATCATCAGATAATTCTCTCAAAGAGTAAGGCGGAACAGTACCCACTATTTTTGAAACACCTTCATTGCGAGTTGTGACAATAACTTTACTTCCTGGAGCTCCTACTTCGAGAGGCCTGCGTAGCTTTGTCCAGTCCACGTACTTCTCATGCCAAACGTCATCCAAGACGAGCAGAAATTTCTTATTGAAAACTTCTTTATTCAAACTCACTTGAAGCGAATCTAAATCATTGACGTTAGGAGGTTGGGAACTGAATTTTTGTAGCATTTCTTTTGTTACCCGAATGAGATCGAATTGTTCAGAGACACAAACCCATGCTTTGGTATCAAAATGACTATTCACTTTGGCATCATTGTAGACGAGCTGAGCGAGAGTTGTTTTACCGACACCCCCATACCAATTATACGGATCACACATAATCCACCCTCACTTGCTTCACCTCCCAACAACAGTTGAAGTATTGCCTCCTTATCTTTTCCTCTGCCATAAACATGAGTTTCCGGTAGTGAAGAAGTCAGCTGGCTGGCCCGTCTTTCTCTTGTTCTGTTAGAAGCCCATCCAGAAATCTCTCGCAACCCCAGGGTACTTTTTTGTTCCAGAATTTCTTGTAATCTGGAAGTGATCTCCTCTATCTTGGACTCCATCTTAAAATTAAAGAGAAGAGCACTTGGTTTGAAACTTGTACAACAAGTTGGGATGAGGCTTCGTAACTTGTGCTTGCTTGAGGTTCCTCCATCAGCTTGCGTCGCTGAACTTCGGTGGAAAACTTATCCAATACGTCCTCCACATCATAAGCCAAATCTTGGAGGTCGTTCAGCCAAATTTTGATGGCCGATTCTGTTATCTGCTTCTCCTCTGCATCACTAAGCACGTACAGCTTGAATTTTGATGAGCATATGCTTCCACTTCTTGAAGGCAGTATTGATTCCCTCGCGCTGCACAAAGTAGTTGATAAAATCAGGGGAGAGCAACATGTCAAACAACGCTTGAATGGATGCAGATAGAAAGATCTCCGTCATGCTTTCTCTGTTGTGAGAAATGAAACTCAAGAATAAGAACTGAAAATCAAGAACAGAATGGTTTTTGGTGTGCAAGCTTGAGCGATCACATAAATGAATTTTTTTTTGTTTGACTTAGAGAATGATTCTCATTGGTTGTTGTTGATGGACCAATTACAATGGCTAAGTGGTGCAGGGTGGCCGGCCTGACAATGAAATGAAAATTTAAAAAATGTGAAGCACTTGTTTCTTGTCTCCATTCGGACGAATTTATATATTGAGAGATCAATATTGTAGAGCCGGTTCAATATTGCTAAGGTTTTCTTGTAAAGACAATCTTACTATCAGTATTATAAAAATCGAATTGGACCGGCCGGTTTAACATGTGTAAAACCGTTCCCAATTTTTGTACCAAATTAAATGGCATTATTGTCAAATTTTTGCACCCCAAATGGCACAGAATATATTGGAGCAATCCATTTAGTTGCCAATGCCAAATTTTCGCAATAATTGAAGCTTTCAAAATATATCTTTTCAAAATATAGCAACCATCAAAGTCGAAAAATAAATGTACAGAATGCACAACAGAACACCTAATTTTTACATGGTTGGGCAAAATTGAGGGATTATAAGTGTTACAGCAGCAAAAGAAATATCAATCAACGGATCACAGCCATATTCATGAAGCAGGAACTGATTAGTTATTGCCAATTAGTCACTTCTTTAGCAGTGAATCACCTCATGCAATAGCATCAACACAGCAATGGAATATCAGTCTTGACAGTAAGCAAGCAAACTTCAACACAATTAACAATGGAATAGATCCAAATCACTGTCTCGATGAAGCTGATAAAAAAGGCTAATAAGATCAAGAAATTGACAATTTATCCACTTCAACATATTCTAAACCTGATTGGCTGCAGAATTGAGTTACAAATGAGGATAAATTTCAATTCAATAAGTCAATCAAATTTCTAAGAAAATAAAGAAATTCCTGCTGTGATTGGTAAGAGTACACCAGTTGATCACTTCCAGATCTGTCCTGTTGCTTCGATCCAACAAAATTGATCAAAATTAGCTGTCTACACCAGAAACTGGACTGCTGGCATCAAGATACTGCTTATAGCCTTCGAGAATGGGGAGAAAAGGGAGAAAACAGAACACGCAGTGGGAGCTAGAAAGAGGCTTAGATCATAGGGGCCCCTGACTTTTTGAAAATTTTCTATACATAGGGATGCAATTATAAGTTATACCTTACATAAAGTTGCATAAGGTATTCTCAATAGGGCCAAATATAGCGCATATTTTGAAAAAATGACCGTTAAATTAGATGATTTGTTTGTCAATTTCATGTTTACCAAAAATCACAATGATCCAACGGTTGGTTTCTGTTGGAAATACCTGGTGTAGTTTGACGAATCTCCAAAGTAGAATAAAATGCCTCAAGTCACGTTACTGTGTCGCTTTCCTAAAGACAATATTTGCCCCCACCAAAGGTGTGCACCGGGTTGATAGCAAATTCGCCTTAGGATAAAATGAGGCTGATCTGTAGATCCTCTATCTGCGTATGCACGAACGAAAATAGAGCAGAATACTGTGTGATGTAATCCGAATGAACCGAGACAGTGCGCTTCAATTTCTGCAGCAAAGTAAAGCCCGAACCCACACGAGAGAGATGAGAAGGAGAATTTCGATTCTGTAATTAGGATTATAAAACTGTGTCCTTCTGGTCTGGACGGACCCCCTATTTATAGAGGGGTTTGCACCCTTTGGTTGCACCAATTCGGGCCAAAAGGCACCTATTAGTTGCACCAATTCGGGCCAAAAGGCACCTATTGGTTGCACCAGTTCACCCAAAAGTCACCACTTTTGGTATCCCAACTGTTGTGGCCGTTTTGATCCGCGCGGGTCAGGGTCAGCAGTTTGGTGCGGGTCAGCCCCGCTCCAAGCCTGCACACTAGGCCCAAATCCCAAAAAGAATAGGGCCCATTGGATCTAATGACCCAGCCCAGTCTGGGCGGGCGCGCGCGTGTGGTTTTTGGGTCCAAGTCCAATCTTGCTTAGGTCCTCCCTCCTTACAAAACATGGGTACCCCTTGGGGCCCAACCCATAAGTCCAAACGTAGGACTTATAAAGCCTTTAACCTTCTTCTGTTTTTCCAATGTGGGACAAGTGCAAAAATGCACTTTCAAGCTTTCTAAAGAACATAGGAAATTTTCAAAAACCCCAATATATAACCCATTATAAAAATACTTTATTTTGAAAATATTCAACAATCCCCCACCATTTTAAAAATACAAGATGATGATTCTTGGTTCATTTAGCAACCTTATGCATAAGTAAAGGTATCTTATTGATTTGAACCTTTCACAATAGTGAAACTCATCAGAGTTAATCAAGATGGCATAGTAGACGTATCTTTGAACTAGCGATCTTATATGATTAACCGGACATGTCTCACACACAAGACAAAATACCTATAGTATTCAAAAACCCGACCCGTGGATTGGCCTTTGGTCTTTATCCTATTTCATGAGTGCTCGAGAGTCAAAGCCCTTGGACATCATAGGAAGCGGCACCACCTCCACACTCATATAGGTAGACTTATAAAGTACCCCTGTAATTACAGTACTCCAACTTCACCATTGTAAGTCTATTAAGAGTTAAATAACCCATCCTTCTTCCTTTCACATTACAAGTACCAAGCACTTCAACCTTGGAATGAATATAATTTAAGATTCTCAATGCATGTTAAGAATCTTGAGTGCTTGCTATCACGACATAGTGTACTTTGCTCATTGAACTCAAGGACTTGATGTTTCAAGTGTTGAGTCGAGTTTCCACCAGGAGTGATAAATTATGTGGGCTTCAGTCCCATTCCTTTTGATGTTTTCCACACCAAATCCCTTGCAAGTCCTTTTGTTAAAGGATCAGCCAAATTTTCACTTGACTTCACATAGTTTATGGTTATTACACCATCTGTAATTAATTGTCTCACATAGCTATGTCTAAGTCCTATATGCCTGGACTTACCATTATAAATTTGGCTATAAGCTCGCGAAAGAGTTGCCTCACTATCACATCGCAAAGATACTGGTGCCATTGGTTTTGGCCACACAGGTATTTCCAGTAGCAAATTTCTCAGCCACTCTGCCTCTTTGCTGCTTGAAGCCAATGCCACAAATTCAGCAGCCATGGTTGAATTTGATATGCACGTCTGTTTCTTTGATCCCCAGGAGATTGTACCACCTCCAAGTGTAAAGATCCAACCACTTGTAGAAGAATGATCCTCACTGTCAGTTATCCAACTGGCATCTGTGTATCCTTCTAGAACCGAAGGATTTCCAGTATAGACTATTCTATAATCTATAGTTTTCCTCAAGTATTTCAATACTCGATAAACTGCATGCCAATGCACAGAGCTTGGGTTACTAGTGTATCGACTAAGTTTCCCTACTGCAAAAGCAATATCAGGTCTAGTGCAGGTCATTGCATACATCAAGCTACCAATCACCCTTGAATATAATAATTGATCAACAGCCCTACCAGTATTAGGATATAATTTTAAATGTGGATCATAAGGTGTAGACATGGTTGTATTATCATATTGATTAAATTTCTTAAGAATTTTCTCAATATAATATAACTGAGTAAGAATTAATTTATCTTTTTCCCTCTTAATTCTTATTCCCAAAATAACATCTGCAATGCCCATATCTTTCATCTGGAAGTTTGATGATAAAAATTGTTTTGTACTTTCTATAACTTCAAGATCAGTACCAAAAATTAACATGTCATCTATATATAAGCATATAACTACACCTTGTTTATCAGAAAACTTGCTATAAACACATTTATCCGATTCATGTATCCTATAACCATTTGATATTATAATCTTATCAAATTTTTCATGCCACTGTTTAGGTGCTTGTTTAAGTCCATAGAGTGATTTACTAAGCTTACAAACTTTCTGCTCTTGACCTTGTACTATAAAACCTTCTGGTTGCTCCATATATATTTCTTCTTCTAACTCTCCATTTAGAAAAGCCGTTTTGACATCCATCTGATGGATTTGAAGTTTATATATAGAAGCTAGGGCAATCAATACTCTAATAGTAGAGATTCTTGCTACAGGAGCATATGTATCAAAATAATCAATCCCTTCCTTTTGAGTAAAACCCTTAGCAACCAGTCTTGCTTTGAACTTTTCAATAGTTCCATCAACCTTAATTTTCTTTTTGAAAATCCATTTACAACCAATTGGTTTAGATCCAGGAGGCAAGTCAACAAGTTTCCATGTTTTGTTGCCCATAATAGAATCTATCTCATCATTGACTGCTTCTTTCCAGAGAGCAGAATCTTTAGATTTCATAACTTCTTCAAAGGTTAATGGATCTGGTTCCATGACAGGTGAAACCATTGTCTGTCTATTATGTGAATTCCTAGTTCCTTCTACAAGATAAACAATAAAATCAGGACCATAAGATTTTGCAATCCTTGCCCTTTACTTCTTCTAGGTTCAATAGATTCACTAGGTTCAATACTTTCCTCAGAAGGTAAAGGAATTAATTCATTTTCTTGATTAGATTCTAATTTTGGAATAGTAGTAAATCTATTTTCATAAAATACTACATCACGTGATTCTATGATTGTATTTATTTCTATTGAATTATTGGGCTCAATTACCAAAAACCTATATACTTTACTATGTAGAGCATAATCAAGAAATATGCATTCAATCCCTTTTTCTCCTAACTTTTTCCTTTTAGGATCAGGCAATCTTACAATTGCCCTACAACCCCAAGTTCTAAAATAATTTAAGTTAGGTTTCTTGTTTTTCCAAAGCTTATAAGGAGACCTGGTTTTCTTTTTGAAAGGAATTCTATTAAGTATATAACATGCAGTTAGCAATGCTTCACCCCAAAAACAAGTGGTTAAGCTTGAATTAGAGAGCATAGCATTTACCATTTCAGTTAAGGTCCTATTCTTTCTTTCAGTAACACCATTTTGTTGAGGTGTATAAGGTGCAGAAGTTTCATGTATAATACCCACATTTTCACAATATTCAGGAAAATGATATTCTCCATCGCTATCAGACCTTAGCCTTTTTATTTTGACATTACATTGATTTTCAACTTCTGTTTTATAAGCTACAAATTTACTAAGTACCTCATCTTTTGAATGCAAAAGATAAATATAACAAAATTTAGAAAAATCATCTATAAATGTCACAAAATACTTTTTGCCTCCTCTAGTGGGGGTACTATGCATGTCACATACATCACTATGAACAAGTTCTAGCAAAGACGTGGTTCTTTCCACTTTAGGAAATGTCATTCTAGTTATTTTAGTTTGAATGCATACCTTACATTTATCTCCTATGTTATTATCATACTTAGGAATTAAATCTAATTTAATCATATCATCCATTTTCCTAGTATTAACATGTCCTAACCTAGCATGCCATAAATAAAAAGAATCAAGCATATAAATAGAATTATTTATTTTATTAATATTAAGCTTAAACATTCCTTGATACAAATATCCTTTCCCAACAAAAACTCCAACCTTAGACAGTATAAACTTATCTGACTCAAAAACTAACTTGAAGCCATACTTATTAAGCATGCTTCCGGATACAAGGTTTTTCCTAACTTCAGGTAAATGATATACATTAGTTAAAGACAAAATTTTCCCCGAAGTAAATTCTAAATCCACTGTTCCTTTGCCTTTAATAGCAGCTATTGAAGAGTTGCCCATGTAGAGAA
Organism: Hamamelis virginiana; assembly: GCA_017140935.1. NCBI lineage: Eukaryota > Viridiplantae > Streptophyta > Magnoliopsida > Saxifragales > Hamamelidaceae > Hamamelis > Hamamelis virginiana. The sequence continues at coordinate 4,389 of JAESVK010024654.1, read as the reverse complement.
CTGTTCCATCATCCACCGGTTCATAGGTGTTGAAAAAGCTCTTATTATTACACACATGTCTTGTAGCTCCAAAATCGATCCACCAATCACTAGCATCCTCGAGTACATTAATCTCGGAAATAACAGCCAGCATTTTATTCTTGGACTCTGATTCTCCAGTTTTCTTTTTGAATGATCGACACTCACTTTTGAAATATCCTTGCTTGCCACAGAACCAACATGTACCTTTCTTTTTCTTTGAGTCTGAGTTAGGTTGACTTTTATTCTTACTCTTCCTATTATTAGAATTCTTCCCTTTGCCATCTCCTTTGTCCTCCATCACAAGGACTTTGGACACATGATCTCCAATCTCATCCTTACTTTCTTGGCGCCTAGTTTCTTCCTCCAAATGAAGGTGTTTTGTTAGTTCCTCGAGAGTAAGATCTTCCTTTTTGTGTTTAAGACTTTTCTTAAACTCTTTCCAGGAAGGTGGCAATTTTTCAATAATAGAAGACACAACTATGGAATCATCCATATTCATCTTTTGTTACTTAAATTGGCTAAGAATATATTGTATCTCATGAAATTGATTCATAACAGGTTTATTATCTACCATACTAAATTTCATAAAATGACTAACCAGAAATTTCTTGCTTGTTGCATCCTCTGCTAAGTATTTAGCTTCCAAAGTGTTCCACAGTTCCTTTGCATTCTCCACGTGCTGGTAGATATCAAATAGAGAGTCTGCTAAAGCATTCAGAATGTGTCCCCTGCAAATGTAGTCATCATTCTCCCACTTAGTTATTTCCCGAGTCTGTGCTAATGTCTCATTTTCTTGCTCCTTTGGATATGGCGTGTTTAACACATAGACCACATTCAGTGTGGTGAGTAGAAAATGCATCTTCTTCTGCCAACGCCTGAAATTTTCCCGTTCTAACTTCATAAAATTCTAAGTCATTTGTTGAAGTGACTGAGCGATTATATTTTCAATAATAAACTTTATTATTATTATTAAATATTATTGAAAATACAATTATCAAATCAGTATACTAAAATTCAATTCTCAAATCTGGAAACTCAATTAACAACTCGGGAAATAAATGCTCTATTGCCCGATTATAAGTTTCCACAATTTGAAAAATAGTATGAAGACTCTGATATATTCTTCTTCGTTCGTCTCGAAAAAATCTCCTCTGACGAGCCAAACGACGCCTTATGAAAACCTACCTAATTTCCCGCCTACTTCTTGCAGTATGTTTTCTTGCCCGACGTAAAATTCTAACAATTGGAGGTTGAATTCGTCTAACTGGTCACGGCATAACGAATATTGTCTTTAGATTGTTGGAAAATACCTAATGTAGTCTGACGAATCTCCAAAGTAGAATAAAACGCCTCAAGTCACGTTACTGTGTCGCTTTCCTAAAGACAATATTTGCCCCCACCAAATGTGTGCACCGGGTTGATAGCAAATTCGCCTTAGGATAAAACGAGGCTGATCTGTAGATCCTCTATCTGCGTATGCACGAACGAAAATAGAGCAGAATACTGTGTGATGTAATTCGAATGAACCGAGACAGTGCGCTTCAATTTCTGCAGCAAAGTAAAGCCCGAACCCACACGAGAGAGATGAGAAGGAGAATTTCGATTCTGTAATTAGGATTATAAAACTGTGTCCTTCTGGTCTGGACGGACCCCCTATTTATAGAGGGGTTCGCACCCTTTGGTTGCACCAATTCGGGCCAAAAGGCACCTATTGGTTGCACCAGTTCACCCAAAAGTCACCACTTTTGGTATCCCAACGGTTGTGACCGTTTTGATCCGCGCGGGTCAGGGTCAGCAGTCTGGTGCGGGTCAGCCCCGCTCCAAGCCTGCACACTAGGCCCAAATTCCAAAAAGAATAGGGCCCATTGGATATAATGACCCAGCCCAGCCCAGTCCGGGTGGGCGTGCGCTTGTGGTTTTTGGGTCCAAGCCCAATCTTGCTTTGGTCCTCCCTCCTTACAAAACATGGGTACCCCTTGGGCCCAACCCATAAGTCCAAACTAAGGACTAATAAAGCCTTTAACCTTCTTCTATTTTTCCAATGTGGGACAAGTGCAAAAATGCACTTTCAAGCTTTCTAAAGAACATAGGAAATTTTCAAAAACCCCAATATATAACCCATTATAAAAATACTTTATTTTGAAAATATTCAACAGTTTCTGACAAATGTCACTGTGAAAAATTGTTACATTTAATTTGTTCTTCAAAGTATCGCCATTTTTCCCTAGTTAGCTTTTCATAAATCGGCCGTTGGATCACCGTGATCTTTTGTGAACATGAAATTGATAAGCAGTATCTAACCTAAGAGTCAGTTTTTCAAAATATGATCTTTGCGTATTGTATACCTTATAATATCATTCTTGTTATTTTATATATTGTATATCTTACACAACCACTCTAAAGACCGAAATGACTAATTTAACAATAAAATTGAAGGAACAAAATAGCGTTAAAATTTTGGAAATGGATTGAGGTAGCTGTTGAAAAGAGAAAAGATAGATAGAAGAAAAAGGGAGAGTACATTAGAGGGAATGTGAAGGAAATAGAGGGAATTTTGGCAAGAGGCTCACATAAACATCATGCATTTATATTTTTATCTTCCTTAATTAAGGTGAGAACATAGAATTCATTTTTCACAAATTTTTTTTAGTAGACTTGCTTCATATATATATATATAAATATAGAACATATATAATAAACCAAAAAGGGTTTAAATTGAGAGAGCTATACTCAATTGAATTTTCAAAAAAAATATGACCTTAAAATAATTTATTTTGAACTATGGCCCACAAACTTTAACAAACTCTTATGAATTATACTGAATTTGGATGAAAAGACCTTTAACCTTCTAAATCCATGGGTTGAATAGTGTTATCACCAAATAAATTTGTATGAAGTTTTATGGTATTGCGATTTTGGCACTAATAGTTTGTAAACTTACTATTTTGTATATATTATAAAAATGGCTATTTTACACCATTTTCATATTAAAAAAATAATACTCTTACATTAAAATTTTGGGCCCCTTGAAAAAAAAATCCTAATTCCGCCCCTGATAGGCTCTGATACTAAATAATGTAAATCAAGTGTATGGACAGAGAGAAAATGAAAAAAAAAAAAAAAATTATTTTATATATAAAAAATAGCAAAAAAAAAAAAAAAAAAATAAAAAAAAAAAAAAAAAAAAAAACTAGACAGAAACTTCTCTCGTAGATCTGGAAACTATTCTCTAATCATCAAAACTAAAAAATATTCCATCTAACCACCTTATTTATGTGCTTCTAGAATAAGAATCTAACTAATTGACTAGGCATAAAACTAAAGTAATTACGCTGTGACACAAGTAAAAAAAAAATAAATAAGAAAAAAAAAGAAAAATAATAACAAAAAATGTCACTAACTACTGATGGACCGTGACATGGCTATTCCAAGGCACATTACATTTAATAAACAAGCCAAGCTCTAGCATGCCTAAACTCATCTTGTTTGTGTTCATGAACAAGCTCATGAATAACCTTGTGTTTAGACTCATAAAAAAATTTATTGTTTAGGCTTGAATAAACTCAATATATACATGACATTTTTTTTGCTCTAATTTTTTATTTCCAATATAAACCAAGTATATAGAAGCCAATTTTAGGCTTTATTACATTAATTTTTAACTTTCCCTTGTTGTAATTTAGGGTTGTAAATAAATTAAACCGTTCGTAAATAGCTCGTGAATAAGCTTGATAATAAATGAGCCAAGTTCGGACATACCAAAGCTTGGCTCGATTAGCTTAGGCTCGAGCATAGCTCAAACTGAAATACCAATGTTAACTACTGCTGGACTGTTATTTGGCTAGAGATTCCACCTGATTGGTTAATCCCATTTTGATGGAGGATTTACCTAACTATATAGTATACTTGTATGATGTAACGTTTCTTTCCAAAATAAGAAAATTTCTTTTGATTGGGAAAAAAAAAAAAAAAGGGGGATGTGATAGTAATTATATGTAAAAAGTCAGGGTGAGGAATGTAATTTTAGAAAATAGAGGAAAGGTCCTTGGAGAATCCTTATATTCTCCAGAAATATCATGCCCTTTATTTAATTGGTAATGTTAAAACACTAGCTATATTTGTTGGGAGAAAATACTTAACTCAACCACTCACAACCACAATTACGAAGAAAAAATCAAAGAACAAGAAGCAAAATTGCAACACGAGATATTTATGTGGTTCCCTCATTTTGAGGTACATCCATGGCTCGCACCTCATTCACTATGCTCCGAGGCATAAAAGAGAGGATACACCAGAAGAGCCTAACAAACTATACATACCTTGTTAACAAAGTATGGTTAACATAGCATCACAGGAATATATATATAT
>JAESVK010024645.1:0-11376 GCA_017140935.1 Hamamelis virginiana | reverse complement strand
AATAGATATGCACTTTAGGATTGGTTTTAGGGCATACCTCTAACAATCTCCCACTTGCACTAAAGCCAATCACCATAGTATCTTATACTAGTCTTCGAAAGACAAGGCTTTATAACTCCTATAGATGTTATGGCAATGGAGATCCTATGCAAACAAACTTTGCATCTATATTATTTTCAATAATAGTAATTAAACTATAATTCTGCTGCCAACTCTGATGTCTAGTAAATGAGACCTATGTTCTTGGTAGAGAACAGTATGTACTAGGCATTCTTTTAGGCAACTTGTAAATGGCATCCTTTTAGATTCCTTTATTCATGTAAGTATTACAATCTTAACTTACTTAAGAATATACTTACTTTTATTCAGGATCACTATTCTGAATAATTTCCAATATCTGCCAACAACTTTTGTAGCATTAATGATATTAAGTACATAATCTTTTATGAGATTCCATATTTCTCAAATATTGAACTCATATTTAATCCCTCATAAAATCAACATTTTTGAGAGATTAGAATTCCTATAACTTTTATGGAATTTAAAATACTACACTTAGTATTTAAATTATGTACTTATATAAAGAAAGCTAATAATAAATGATGACTTTATTGCTCCCACTAGTCCTTCATGAAACAATGTATTTATTTATTAAACTCTTTAATAATATAAATTCCCTTTATAATGTTTCATAAAGGTATGGTTCTTAACCATTATGGAAACGTTGCTTTCTAATAACTCTTTATTAAAGAAAGCATAACTTTCAAGGTTTATTTGAAATATCTCATATTTAAAATAAATCTTTAAACTATAACGTTTAACATATTTAAGGTCCTCTTTATATAAATGATTCATTTAAAATATTCTCAATAATTTCCTTTTAGTTTTACTTCAAATGAATAATTTGAACTCTTCAAATATTCATAGTTTTGAATCCTTTGAACACTTTCAAATATTCAAAATAGATATGAAGTATTTTTAAACTAAATGTTAGGTTTATACATCTCATGTATTATCCTTTTAATCTTCTTGTAAATAAGATGATTAGATTATATTAATTAATGAATTCAAAGTGTCTTGATTCATTTATTAATATAACCCTTTACGGTTGAATCATATATATATATTAATGGCATTCATGAAGAATTTAGAACTTTAAAATTAATTGCCAGAAATTATCTAAATAATCAATATTATAAATAAACTGTTTCAAATAATCGAAATATTCAAAACTGAATAGAAAACTTCTAAAGAAGTATTTATTACAAACTGGCAATAATTAAAAGTTCATAAAATTCTAAATAAACTAGTCAAGAATTGAGCTATAGTGTTGAAGGCAGCAACTCTTGATCCTTTATTAAACACTCAGAGCTGAATGTCTACTCGACCTTTTGCTTCCCCTTGTCTCCTACATACAATCGCATTGTACAAGAAAAAACATAGTTAGGTATCTCATACCATAAAGCAAAATAATACTAATTCTCAATTAGTAAATCAAATACAAGACGTACCATTAAAAGAACCATTCTTCAACGAAGCCTGGTACTTCTTGCTATTCCATTTCCAGTAACGAAATCTGCCGCAGTGGAAACCCTTTCCTTTATACTTTCTCATCTTCATTCCTCCTTTTGAGTTATTATTGGATTTCTTCTTCTTTCCCTTGCCTTTAGGCTCGGTTTTAGAAGTTGAAACTCCATTAATAGTCAATGCATTTCCTTTGGATTCCTCTTTCAAGGTTTCCTCAACAGTTACTAACTTGTTCATCAAATCAGTCAAAGACAAATTTAAATTCACATCAGACATGTGAAAATTATTGATGAACGGTTTGTAACTTGCAGGCAGGGAATGAAGCAGTATGTCAATACCCATCTCAGATGTTATAAAAACACCTAGATTGTTTAAGGAGTTGATATTTTGGATCATTTTGAGACAATGTTCATGAACGGATGATCCTTCTATCATCTTACAGGAATAAAGTTCACCTATAGCATTGTACCTTACAATTCCATTTTGTGAGCTATACAAATCCTTAAGATATGATAGAATTGGTCGTGTACTCTCAAAGTACACATCACCCTTTATCTTTTCCTTAATAGCTTTATCTGATAAGGCATTGGGACACGGGGTATTAATGACATCTTTGATCGTATCTGCGGAGGTTAAAATAACTTTTAATTTATTTAACCATTCTTGGGAATCAGGACCAGTCAAACGGTTGTCATCAAGAATTCTAGATAAGGGGTTTAGTGGAGCCATCTACAACAGAAAATAATAACAGTAAATTTCATATTATTCAAAACATAAATACCTATTGGTTTCTAAGTCTTATGTTACCTCCCACTATTTTATTCAAATCTCATACTCCCTTAGATGAGACTCGGGAATTTCATCATCTGAATTTTCCATAGTAGGGATTGGGGTCCCATCAAAAATTAGTACCCTCACATAATAGGTTCTTGGATACTAACCCTTAATGAGTGGATAACTCTTATCCTAATGCTTCTAAAGCAAATTCCAATCATCCTTTAGCCTCTAAATTGTAGTATCCTCACATAATAGGTTCTTGGATAGTACTCTTTAGTTAAGTCACACCCATCATTCGCATAAGTATGGTCAATTGAATGTTGTACCCCTCACATAGCAGGTTCTTGGGATACACCATTATCGCACCTTATGATATCCAATATTAAAACAAGACAGTATGAACTCTCAGGATGAACATGTTCCCGCATATCTGCAGCCAAACACATCCACCTTAAGAATCCACCTATCATGTAATGATGGGAGGCTAGGATAAAGCCCAAGGCTTCTTCCTTACAACTTAATTTTGAATTAAAAGGGGTTTTGTAAAAGGAGGTCTCATTTAAAATAAACATACATCACATGCATCACATATATATCAAACATACATATAATGTTTAGACCAAGCTTTATCATTAGTTCTCGATTATCCTCCCACTGTCCTCCTAGAGGCTATGGTGGATTCATCTTGAACATATAATAAATTAGGTCAAGGCCCCCTACCAAGCATACATCTCATATATTAATGGGCCTTGGAATAATTATGGACTTTAGGGTGGGTTCATTCTTTGAGCCAAAAAGATGAACCCTAGGTCTATAATGAGGGTTAAGTGATCGTAATTAAAACTATGTAACTATTACATTAAAACTAAAAGATTTATGAAAGTCTTGAAGTCCTTGCCAAGTCCTTCTTAAGTCCTTGCCTTTTCCTCTCGTACATAACTCCACCATGTACCTCAAGTCCACCATGCTCCACCAAGTATTCAATATTACATTTAAAATAAAAGAAAGAAGGGGATTAAGGAGATAGGGGATACATAGGAATTGAGAGGGAAAGAGGCATGCAAGCCCCAAATTAATTACATCACTTAAATTTAAACAACTTTAAATACAACCCTTAAAATAATCCATACACATCTAATGCGGCCAATCACATCTCATTTAATTGGTCTTAAGTCCATAATTATCCATTTATATTTATACAAACACATTGCATAAATAGAAACAACAATAAAAGAAAGGCAATGATGGCAATGACATTTAATTAATTAAATTCAATATTATTATTATTATTATCTCATAACAATAATAACAATCTTTTAAATCTCATTTAAAATAAAACCATCATATCTCATATGAAAGTAAAAAGTACCTTTTCTTAATTTAAAACTCCCAATTAACTTAATTAGGGTTTTAAATAAATAGAATTTAATTTGAGAAATTAATTTCATAATTCCTATTATGCATTTAACACTTTAATATGCATTATAGATTAATCATCATTAACCTATAGTGAAGGAATTAATTAAAAACTCAAAATCATAAATTCTTGAAAAAATACAAAACCCAGTTTTTCACAAAACAATGAATTCAGCTACTGTTTTGGGACTAATTTTTCCTATATTAAAACACACTTTTAAAATGTGAGAATACTCTATTTCACAAGGATTTTCAGTCCTCTTTCAAATGGCATAGGTCTCGTTTAGTGATTCCAACGTTTGGTATCACTTTAAGGCATTTTGTGACACTAACTCTAAACTATGGCAGAATCTGGAATTTGTGCACAAATGCATTTATTGGGCATAACCTAAAGTGAACTAAGTCATGGAAACACTTCAATTCACTAGGTTTTTCAGTCCTCTAAACAATGGCAGGGGTCTCGAGACTTGATTCCAACGTTTGGTATCAATTAGAGACATTTTGTGACAGAGAGTCAAATTTTCCAGAATTGACTCTTATTCACAAAAAAATCTAGTGTGGCTATTCTAGGTCATTAAAAATCATGGGAACCCTTCCTAGACTTTGTTAAGACCTTATATTAATGAAGTCAATAGGTGGCAAGCTTCAAAAATCCCAGAAACTATTTTCTATAGATTTTATAAAAGCTTCTTGATTGCTGCCCAGAAAAACAGCAACACTATTTTAATTTCAAAACGATTTCAAAATTAAATCTTTCAATATACAAGCATGCTAAAACGTTTTTAACAAGTTTATATATCATCTAGCAACATCCCCAAATGTTTTTAAGCAATTAAAAACAATAATTCATCACATGAATTTCATAATCTCTCATGAACACAAAAAACGTTTTATAAAAACACTTTTCATCAAATCTTTATGTTCTTCATTTTTAATTTTCAAAAACAATAAAATTTATTTTGAAAATATTATAAACACTTTATAAAACATATGAAGAACACAAGATCATGAAATCATAAAATAATTAAGGCACACTAGGGTTCCAAACCCATGTGGCCGAAATTCATAGTGAGAGAGAGAGAGTGTGCTAGGGTTAGGGTTAGGGTTAGGGTTAGGAATCCTAACCATAATCTAACCTTTCTAGGGTTTCCATAAACTCCATATATGCTGCAATAATTTCTATATTGTGATTAATTAAAATAAGAAAGAATCAAATCAAAATTAAGAAACTTTCCTAAATTAAACAATACACATAATAGAAACTAGGAATATTCAAGTTTGACATTTAGGGATTCCTAAAACAAACTAGGTAATATTCCCATATTAGTTTAGGGTTTCTAAAACCTAAAACTAGCCACCATTGTTGATGAATACAAGGATTCAAAGAACCCTAATCCACCATTGTTGAACTCTTTAACAATCATTCATCAATATTCAAGTTTAAATAAAATTAAACAATGTTATTTGCAATAATCAAGAATCAATTTTTAACATATTTAAAAACAATCAAGACTCATGCAAATATTTTTAGGGTTATTAAACCCTAGTAGCCGAAATCCATGAGGGTTTAAAACCCATGGCCGAAAACCCTATTAGGGTATTTTAAAACCCTAATCACCATTGAAACCCAATTTTCTTAAAATCAAGTTATGTTCATAATTTTCTCAAAATCAAGAACTTCATCTATTTGAATCAAGGATTTCTAAAACTCAAGATTCAAACATATTTAATGATTATAGGGTTACTTTAACCCAAATCATGAAATAAACCATCAAAGAACCATATTAGGGTTTATAAACCCTAAGTGGCCGAATGGTGATAGAGAGAGAGGAGAGAGATTCGTACCTTAAAGTGGGGTTTTGATTATGTTCAATGTTTCAATCCACCATGGAGAAGAAACCCCAACAATCAAAACATAAAAACAATAACCCTAGAGAGATCCGAAATTTATAGAGAGAGAGAGAGAGAAAACCCAAAAACTATTTTTGTTTTTCCACAAACCCTTGCACTTATAATACCAAAGGGGTAAAACCCTACATGGCCGTGACTCTCTAGTGCAGCCCCACCTTGGCCGTGACCTAGCTAGGGTTTCTAAAACCCTAGTTGCCAAATAAAATCAAAACAACATTAAAGAAAAAATCAAAACACAAGAAGTTCAAGAGAACCTCTCATGGCCGAATTCACCATGGTTTCTAAAACCATTGAAAACTTGATTTTAATTAATTAAACCATTGCCAAACATCTTAAATTTCATATCCATGCTTGATTTGGCTCTGATACCACTGAAAGGAATCGATCGAAATCATGGAATCGCAGCGGAAGACAAAACAAAATTTTTAATAAAGGTATTCCATCATCGAAAGATTCTAAACAAGAATCGAACAAGCATAGGGATATGAGATTTACATACAAGCAAATAAAATTAATAAAACATTAATTAACCTTACTTGATTCGCCTTTCGATTTGCAATCCTCAACCTCGAACTTCAACGCAATGAAGCCTCCAACGGTATCCACACAAAGGTAAGATTCCCTAAACCTTTCTAGTCTTTCACAACACTTGAGAAAGCTAGAATGGAGAGAGAGAGAGAGGGAGAATTTCGGCCCTTAGGGTTGCTTGCTTTAGAATGAGTGTAAACACTCATATTTATAGATATTCTCCTCTTTTAGGGATGTTTGGTTACTAGTGCTAGCATGACCAAATATCCTAGAATAGAATAATCCTATTCTTGGTTAATTTTGACCTTTAATTAATTAACTTTTAATTAATCAAAATCAAAGTTAACTTAAACATAGGATTCCCCTCTCTCAAGTTTAAGGAACTCTCTTACCCTCTATTGTGTGTGACCCATTGGGTTCACCCCAACCTAGCAGTGACTAGGGACATCTCCATGTCGCCTAAAATAGAAACTTTCTATTTATAGGTTTAATTGAAACTATTCCAATTATGCCCTCATTGATAACACTTATCAATAGGCTTTCACTGGTCATGAGTGACGTCTAGCAATGTGTCATGACATGCCCTAGGTTTGGGTGAATAGCAGAACTATATGAACCCTTCTTGTTACTTAATCCTTCATCCCCTAATGTCACAGTTAAGATGTTTAGGGTATGGATACAAGTCAAAACCCTATCTTAACTTTCTTGTCATATGTTCTTCAAATTATGATCTCAATAAGATGAACCCTATGAAACTCTTTCATATTTCATCTATCACTCTGGCCAGAGATTCACATTGAGAGTTATATTTAAGAACTGACCCTGACATTCTCTCTCATAACATTGAGAGTGATGATTCCTTATTGACCACTCATATGCCTTCATGCAAGACCTATTAGAGCCAATGAGTGCTGACTACAACCTTATGATCAAGGCTGTATAAAACACTATCAAACCCTAATAACTCAGGCATAAGACATCCATGGTGTCTCAGGTCTTAGGATTACCAAATGGACGTAACATAAGAATATTCCTTTAACTTAATATCCATAGGAATATTCTAGTAGATCAAGTTCAGTGTACATATTCTCTAATATGCACCCACAGATTAACCCAAGTGTCTCTACACTGATAGGAAAGACTACCTATCCTCCCATTGGAGTTAGTTTAAATCTGTGCCACTCTTGCCGGTTTAATAAATGTCCTCTTTAATAAACCTATGAGCAGGAACACTTTAAGAATAAATGTATATGAGAAATATGAGTCTTCATATCTCAACAAACTTGAGATACACATTTCTCTTATCATTTATTCATGGACATTATCGTATATATATTTAAACATACAAACGATAAGCAGTACCTTCTTATCCTAATATGAAATAGATATGCACTTTAGGATTGGTTTTAGGGCATACCTCTAACAATTCTCATTCCCGCTTCTTTGTCAATCTCTCACTCTCTCATCTATCAACCACGGTGCAAACCCAAAATATCCATCACTGCCATAAGGTTACCTCAGGCTCTTGGTTTCTCGATCTCTCTTACACAGTCGCATCGATGAGGAAATGCAACGTTGGTGATGAAAACGGAGGCATATTTTCTATTTTTTCAATTTGGTTAAATACTAGTTGTTTGGTTGAATGATTAATCATTCTTGTTTGGTTACTGCTGATTTGGGTTTGTTTGGTTGCCGAGAAAATAAATTTAATTTGAAAGTTATTTGTAGTTTGGTTTTTCATTTGCATTTATTTGATTGTCCAGAAAATTATATTTGGTTGCTATTTGATGTTTGGTTGTTGATTTGCATTTGTTTGGTTACTGAGAAAATTCTATTTAGAAGCTTGAAATTATGTCAAAAAATATGAAAATTTCCCAGCTCGCTGAACCAGTCCACTGACCGAACCAAAAGTGTTTACGCTAAGGCTTAAAGTTGGCCCCCCCTCAATTAAATTCCTGGCTTCGTCCCTGATCATGAGGATCCAATTTATTTTGTTCGGCCACTCTCATAGATTTGACCGTAATTTTCATAGGCAGGACGACATCGTAGCCATAGGTTAGGGCAAACGGGGTTATCCCAGTTCCTTTTCTTTTAGAATTTCTATTGGCCCACAATGTCTCTAAGAGTATTTCATGCCATACTCTAGGATTATTTTCTACCGCTTTTTCGATGTTAGCCTTGAGGACTTTGTTTGTAGCCTCGGCTTGACCATTAGCTTGCGCATAATAAGGCGTAGAGTGAATTATTTCGAAACTGTATTCGGCTGCGAATGCTTTAACGTCACTCCTTGTGAAAATAGATCCCTGATCGGTCGTGATTGTCTGGGGTAGGCCGAAACGATGAATAATATTTTCTTTTATACATTTAATTACATCGGCCTGTGTGACCGTTTTCATTGGAATGGCTTCGGCATATTTCATGAAATAGTCAGTTGCCACTAGAATGAAAGCATGTTTTTTAGATGAATGAGGGAAGGTTTTCCCAATTATATTCATTGCCCATCCTCTGAATGGCCAAGGTTTTACAATTGGATGAAGGGGTACAGCAGGTGTGTGCTGTACTGGCCCATGAACCTATCATTATATGTATTAGTTTATGTGTCATATAATTTAATGCCTTGAAAGTTTATAATAACCTAGCAATATTAATGATTTTGAATCCCTTTGTCATAAGGAATGTAGCTGGAAAGAAAATCCCAAGGAAATGAGTTTTGAAAATGCTTTATCAAAAACCTTGAAGGTATACTTAGTTGAAATTGATTTTTTGGAATAAAACTTTCTTAGTAGCATGGAAATGTCACTAGAAAGAATAGTGTTTTTTGAAAAAACATTAAGCATTACTTTCCTGAGATTTTTATCAAACATTTGATATGCACACATTTGAAATAAGTTTTGAAAACTTGTCGTGATATGATGAAATCATTTTAGAAAATTATCAAAGTCAATGGAATCATGACAGGGAAATTTGCTTTTGAAAAGTGAAATTTTTCCTTCCATAAAATTTGGTCGAATACTTGGTGTGCATACATTTGAAATGTGTTTTGAAAACTTTTCATGATATGTAAAACATATTTGAATCATGACATGAGAAATTGGATTTGAAAAATCAAAATTTTGTTTTCTTGGGAAATTTTATCAAATACTTGATGAGCATCATTTTAAGCTTGTAAAGCAAGAGAATAGAGCACCCAAGTTCTTCCAAATACATTCCTCATGAAGGGGAATGATCAACCAAAACTCATAAAGTAGATTTTGAGCTGAGAATACCATAAAATTTGGGGACAAGATAGGAGTATGAGTTTACATCTTGTCATGAATGGGAAGATAGAAAATATGAGCTTGAAGGTCCAACAGTACTCTTGAGTCAGTTTCATCATCCAGAAAAACCTTGTATTGGTTAGGTGTTTAGAGAGTGCATACCGCTTGTTAGTAAGGAATTTGAAGATATGATGGAGAGTTGTAGATATTTGAAAAAATGGGTGAATCCCAAATGCAAGAATCATAGAGATGAATTCTACTTTTTGATATGTACAGAATATCTTAGAGAATAATTGGAAGTAGTCTGAATAGATGAAAGCCAATCTGAATTGATGAGAAAAGTGAATGAAATACATGGTTGATATTGATGATAGTTTGCAAGAGAATGGTATAAGAAGATGATTTGATGAGGAAGAATTTGTACATGTGGAGGTGTGAATTGAGTGGTTGTGAATAAGAAAGTCACATGAAATGATGAATTTTTGGTTGAAAACCATGAGATATAGAAATGAATGAGTGAAAAGATTGTGTAAACAAGTTTGTAATCATGAAATGATTATGAATACATTTGATATGGTGAGATTGTGAGACCCATGAAGGGGATTGTAAAGGTGAGTAAGCCCATGAAGGGTGGCTAATGAGAAAAGCCCATTTTGGAAGCCCAAATCCATAAGATTTTGTGAAATGCATGAGGTATTGATGAAGTATACATGAAATGTATATAAGAATGATATCAAGTAATGCGGATGATGTTAAGATATGATAAGATGATTGGAAATGAAATTTCCAAAACGATTGAAAATCCTTGAAATAACTAGAAATGAAATTTCTAGGGTGAGTCGAAGACTCCCAAGTTTTTAGATAATGGGAAATAAAATTTCGAAAATGATTGAAAATCCTTGAGATAACTAGAAATGAAATTTCTAGGGTGAGTCGAAGACTCAGAAATTTTAAGATGATTGGAAATGAAATTTCCAAAAGGATTGAAAATCCTTGAGATAACTAGAAATGAAATTTCTAGGATGAGTCGAAGACTCACAAGTTTTTTGATAATGAGAAATGAAATTTCCAAAATGATTGAAAATCCTTGAGATAATTAGAAATGAAATTTCTAGAATGAGTCAAAGACTCCCAAGTTTTTAGATAATTGGAAATGAAATCCAAAAGGACTGAAAATCCTTAAGATGACTAGAAATGAAATTTCTAGAAATGAGTCGAAGACTCCCAAGTTTTTAAGATATTGGAAATGAAACTTCCAAAAGGATTGAAAATCCTTGAGATGACTAGAAATGAAATTTCTAGAGTGAGTCGAAGACTCCCAAGTTTTAAGATAATTGGAAATGAAATTTCCAAAAGGATTGAAAATCCTTGAAATAACTAGAAATGAAATTTCTAGGGCGAGTCGTAGACTCCTAATTTGAAGAGAATGGAAATGAAATTTCCAAAACGATTGAAAATCTTTGAGATAACTAGAAGTGAGACTTCTAGGAAGAAAAAGTTTGAAGCGAAGTTTTCAAGATGATTTTGATGGTTGAGGTAAGTAATTAGTTCAATTATCCCCTCTTTTGTTGAGGCAAAAATGAGATGTCTTTTTTTTCGTTGATATTCACTGGTGAAGCCATGAACATCAATGAGGGGCTTCTGTAGACATCCATTTTGACCATGAGTATGGTCATTAATGGTTGCCTTTGATTAGAGGTAAAATAGGGTGTCAAAACCCTAAGTTGCCAGTTTTACCCTTGTAGATAGTTAGTTAGAGGTCATTATCGCATGTAGGTTTTTAGGTCAGATTGAGTTAGTTCCTTTTGCATTAGGTTTTTAGGGAGTCCATAGGTGCCCCTGTCAAATTTCATTGCATTCTGAGTCAGGCTCGATAGGTAATTAGGTCTTTTGTGACCTAAGGGGCAGAATTGTTGTGATAACCCAAAAATTTTAAGACATATATTTTAGTATTTTAATA
>JAESVK010024603.1:0-19151 GCA_017140935.1 Hamamelis virginiana | reverse complement strand
TACTTTTTTGCGAGCATGGCATATATTCATAAGAAGTTTATCTAATCTAATGATGGATTTTTCTAAATGTTATTTTATATATATTTAATCATATCATACTACCTATAAAAGTCTGAATCCTGGAAAAACATTTTGTTTCCAAAAATATCCCTATAATCTATCTTAATGACTAAATTATCCCACATAACATAATTAAAATAACATCTTTTGGTTTCCAGCAACAACCAATGCCAAACGGCTGATCTTCTTCCCTACAATTTATTTTTGCTTCAGGAAGGCTGCCCAAGAATCATCAACATCATCCACGTGTAGTTGCTCGTGGATTGAAAAATTGCTCGAGGTAACATCTTCGTCCCCAAACCTAGGGCGGTGGCAGCAGACAATGCCAAACCCTTCATCTTCTTCCCTATAATTTATGTTTTAATGTAACCGTTTCTTCCATTCATCTTCCTCTCTTCATCTTCTTCACTTCATCTTTCCTTTTCATAATAATCTTCCGTTATGGTTTTGTTAAATTAAATTCTTTGTAACATGATGGGTTCCTCCTTCCATAATCCATGTTCCTTTAAAATTTCTACAATAACTTCAATTTTTTCATTCTATCACTTCAACTCCAACACTTCTTCTCCTCATTAACCATACGTTTATTCCAAAAAATTTCCAAAAGCACTCCTTTAATCAGGCTGGACCATCACAGAAACTCTTCAAATTCAAGTGAACCAAGATTTCAAGTAAGTTTTTTTTTGTTTCCTTTTCATTCAAAATTTTCTATAATTTGATATTATGAAATATGTAATATATTTGTGATTCAAGTTTTATATTCTTAACATTCTCTATATCTAATTAAGTTTTTGTATTATTGATGATATTGTAGATGTTAATTTATCATTCCAGTTTTTTTTTTTATTTTTTTTTATTTTTATGAACACCAAGTGTTTGTTTAAATGACTTAGTGATGTTCTTCCAGCCATATATAGAACATATGACATAAGAAAAATTGAATTTATGCGTAAGTTCTAAGAGAAATGCATTTAAGAATCAATTTTGCAAAAGGCCATAAGAAATAATTACACCCCCACGGATCAACCATCAGCAAAACTTTGAAGCTCTACTGGTCTTGTGGTTTTTGTTTTATTTATTTGTTTAGTCCATTAAAAACTGACATATAAATCAAATAGTTAGTGAATCTCATTCATGATTTTGACAGTAGGGCCTAAACAAATATGTGATTGCATTAAGATTGATGATGACTTGGCAATATGGCCACTCAGCATGCAAGGCGAAACAACTGCTGCTGCAGACATTTGTGCTATTGCAATGTCCTCCACAAAGCATATGATAGTTGAGATTATCCCAGGGCGTTTGGGGACCTGTTATATACTTTGGTACCATTTTGTAGGTCCAGTGTCTTATAAGTTAGCTCAATTTGATGAACTCTGCCATTCGATTTCATATATAATAAGTGAAAAGATATTCTTATGTATCGGGATTACTTGTTTGCAAATTAGATGGTTAGACTTAAATGATCAAACAGGCATTGTATATGCTTATGCTACTAATATGACTTATCAGATGGCAGGTTGTGATTGAAATTGTTATTTATACGCTGATGATTTACACTTGTGAGTGAAATTTGTGCCTCTGAAACAATATTTCAGGGGCTAAATTATTATACTGAACTACTTCACCTTTGGATAAAACTGGATACGGACCATTTTATGGTATGCTGTCTTGGTTACTTCTGGATCTATTTCTGAAATATTCAATCTGGTTTTGTCAATTGGCTCAAAAGAAATTTGACCCTAATTTTTGTGAGGCCCATAATGCCATTCTTCTATTCTACTGGTTGGAGATTAAGAGATGGTGCTACTTCTGGTTGCTACTTCTAGGTGTTGACACCAATTTATCACCTTGCTTTTAACATAGGAAAATCTCAGTTCCAGTCAATAGAGTGGAAAATGATTTAGGAGGGAGAGAAAGGGATGAATCTGAGGACCCATAAAACTCTTTGACATAAATGATATAAGATGCAGAGGATGTGTGGTTTTGATTTCCCACATCCTTATGTTGTGGCTGAAAATAAATTCTTTTGATTAAGTGGAATCATATCTGTGATATTTTCTTTAATGAGATTGTATGTTGTCATTGAATCAATTGCCACTTGGGAATTGTTGTGATGGTGGTGGTGTTGTTTTGGTCATTGGAAGGCTCAATGACATTAATCTTTTAATAATCTGGAAGGCTAAAAGGAAGAGAATGAATGGGTTAAAATTGAATGTAATATTTTAGTGTTTTAATGGCATTGATATTTTAATAGTCTAGAAGGATGCAAGGAAGAGAATGAATGGGTTACTCAGTTAATTGAAGTTAATTATATTTTCGATTTGAGTCATTTGCCAATAAGCATTAAACAAGTGGCAAGAGACTATTGAAAAAGGCCTTCATATAAGAGGAAGGGAAACAAAATCCTAGACAAAAATGATGATGAGAGATAAGCCCTGGCGCTATTGCTCCCTCTTTCCCTTGTCTAGAGTCATGGTCAAATCTCTCCACTCTGCTGATGTGTCCTGTCCACTAAGGTGATATTTTGGGTAATTCATATCCTGTATCGAATACAATATTTGTTAGTAATAATTGTTCCATTCATGATTTAGTGTATAAGCATTCTTTTATTTAGGTACAGACCAGATCTACATTCCTCAAATTAGCTGGTTATTTCCCCAAGCATTCACACAAATATTCTGTTTCCCAGAAAATGTAATGAAAAATCACAAAAATTTAAAACCAAAACACCAATTGTGGATATAAATGCTTCTTTCCCGGCCTTTTCCAACTCCCTGTCCACTGACAAACTACCAAAAAACTCTAGATTTAAGTTAAATGGTCCACCCAAAGTAAATATAATTTGTGGAGATTTGCAGCAATTAAATTCAAACAATGAAGTCCAGACATGTACATAAAATCCATCTATTGATGATAATCCGAGTGGGTTTCTCGATACATTTCTCTTCCACCCTCTTTTAGCATTTATTCATGTAAGCAGTTTTGGTTGCATGGGAAGTGGATTTTGAAAAGATACTTTTCTTAAAATGTGTCAGGGGTGAGACTCCTAGAAAATGATTAGGACCATATCTTCTTAATGGTACAAGTTTAGTTTCAGCCTAAAGAAGGAAACAATTAGGGTCCATTTGTTTCAAGGAAAACAAAACTAGGGAAGTTTGTATCAAAGTTGTTGCATGAGGCATATATCAATATGATTGTAATATTTCTACTGTATTGTTGAAGTGTAAAATATTATGAGAGGATTGAAGCTTTTATAATTGGCATTTGGCCAAAATTCCTTTAATTTTATTTAGATTTTATTTTATTTTATTTATTTATTTATTTTTGGGTGTGAGTTAAAAAGCTACGTATCATTTTCTCTTTGCTGCAAAAACAAGAATAAATGCCAAACATAGCATTGTGGACTATAGTTATTATCAGAAGATATACTGGTTTTCATGTTTTGTAGACAAGTTTTAAATTTTTTGACTTGCAAAGCAATTAGCCATAACTCAATGCAACAAAGCCTTATCTCAATTATTTGGGGCTGGCTAGGTTGACTCCTTTTTTGTCAATGCACTTTTGATAAAGCCTCAACCAAATTAATTGAGGCTGGCTACATGATTCTGTTTGGTCATTCTACTCCAACACCATGTATTTTTTAAAACATTGGCTGTCATTTCTTTTTTCTTTTTTTTTCCAGAGCCTGAAATTGTGATGTTTTTAGCTATGTTGCTTTTGTAACGCCTTTGACTTGAACCAAATTTTTACTTTAACAAATGTAGTAATTGGTCTTGAATGCATAAGAGAACCATCTTAGCTACTTTTATCATATCTTATCCTTAATTGCTTATTTCTCTTGCTTATCATGAACATTAAAAATTTCCTGGAACATGGTACTTACCTCTGATGGGTGTCTCCTTTGTTCCTCAAAATAATGATGTATTAATATGGCTGCTATTGCATGCAGGACTCTAATTTCGTACGACTGAAGAGAGCTTGAGAAATGCTTTTGAAAACTTTGGCCAACTCGTAGAAGGTGAGGAGTTTGAATGTTGACATGTTGTTAACTTTGTTCCTTAAACACTCACTGCTGTTTTGGTTCTTTAAACCATATATATTTTTTTAATGAGATTGTATGTTGTCATTGGATCAGTGTAAGTGTCTAAGTTAACTAGATATGAAACCTTCTAGATAGTTCTTAGATTCGCTCATGAGATTTTTAGATAAGTGTATGTGGGTATTGGAATTTAAATTTTGGCCTTTTGATACAAGGTAGGAAATTCGAACAAATAACTGCCATTTTAGTATTTTATGATATGTTTGAATAGGGAGTTAAAATTAGTTAATAGGGTCTAATTTGTAACGATTAACAGAGTCTAATTTGTAACGGATCAATGTGCATGTTTAATGGTCTTGAGCCATTTTAAAAATTTTAAATTTAAATTTAATTTAAAATTATGTAAAATATATATAAAATATAAAAATAATCGTGTGGAATCACATCTATATCTATATCTATCTATATCTATATCTATATCTAAAAGTGTTAATGTGGGAAAAACTTTTGATTGAGTAAGCATGCCCAATTCCAACATATTTAGCTTGAAGATGCTCAAGCTGGGAATTAATATTAAATATGTCAGTGGCCTGCAAATTTACAAAAGAAATTATAATTAATCCACAAGTGCACTTTACCTAAAATAAATTTTTTTTTTAAAAAAAAGGATATTCTACGTAGAATATCCTTTAGTAAGAGATGCACAATTTTCAATAATCACCCATGGGTGATCAAATTGCTATCTACTCTAAAGCTCACACATTCATTGCTATAAACAATGAATATGCATTCCATTTTCCAGATCCTAGAGTTCAAACTAAAACAAATAAATAAAGGGAAAAAAAAAAGGATCAAATTGCTATATACTCTAAAGCTCACACTTTCATTGCTATAAACAATGAATATGCATTCCATTTTCCAGATCCTAGAGTTCAACCTAAAACAAATAAATAAAGGGAAAAAAAGAAAAGGAAATATCATATTCATTCTTGGTAAAGAGTAAAAAAAAATGAAAAAAGGCATTAATGAATGATCAATGGTAACATGAACTATATAGACGTTGGTAAATAGTAAGAGATGCACATATATTCTCTTCTCGATCCCTATCGGCTAATATATAGTGGTACAAGTATATTGTGGTTTTTTTTTTTAACACCAATTATATTCTCAAGTTAATTCATTCTTTCTCTTTTTAATTTCACACGCACATGCACACACGCACGCACACACACACACAATTCTAAACGAGAAGTACACAAAGTTGAACCTGATCGCTTTGACATAATGTACAAAACAATGGGGTTATATAAGTTTTTTCAGTTGGATTTTGGTGATCCACATTGGGAGGTGGAAAGCTTGGACGAAATTATGTGATGTTATGCGAACCAAAAAAGAAAAAAATATGGGTTTTCAATTTCATTTTATTTTCCTTTCTCAGGTTTCTTAGCGAACAAAAGATGAATTAACGTAGATATAGTTTTCTTTGCAATATTTGATAGAAGATGTATTGTTATTAAATTGATTGTTTTGATTTAATTTCATAATGCTTATGATCTTAAATTCTTTTAATTGTATCAGTGATAATTTATTGGTATTCTGTAAAAAATTATATAGCATAGCTTTGAAAGGTATAGTTAATAAATGTCTAATTGATACAAATGCACTTTATTTATTTAATTTGGCTATGATGAATATCAGAAAACACTATTAAAAAAACTTTAGTAGAACAATTAGTCAAATTATATTTGTTTTTTCTTGAAAATGATAAATAGAGTGTGAATCATATAATATTTAATTTTTTGAGCAATTGAGTTCAATGTTAGTATTTATAAGAAAAAAAAAAGGAATTAAGAAGATTGATAGAGTTTATGGGATCGTGGTTGTAAAAGAATTTGAATTTAATTCATAACACTTTGGTTGTGATTAATGAAATTTTATAGGGTTTGAGAAATTGAGTTCAATTCAAAAAGAGTTACTCCATAATATTTATAATTAATCTCTAATCAATTAGAAAGGCCCTACTATTATGATTTTTGATTGGTAAAATTGTCTTGAACCATACCTACTTATGTACTTTTATAATTATATAGGATATATAGGATATTTTGGTCAATCAAAAGTTTTTATAATATATATTCAAATTTTTATATATAGGTATAGATATAGAAAAGAGTCTTGATCTGGTAAGGGACCTCTGACTTGGGGCTAAATTAGCTAAATGATCCAAAGACCTTAAGGCAGCCACAAGTTTTAGATGTGAAAGTTTCTAATGTTTTTCCTATTCTGCTTCTATATCTTTAAAAGGCAGCATGTTGCATGAACTCTATTATCCTATCTGCTTCTATATCTTATATATTAACATTTGCTGAAACTGAATGTCTGTTGCCTTTCACTATTGAAGTGATGATAGGGCAAAATAGATTTTTCAGTAAAAATTTTAGGATTAATAACTTTCACCTACTTCAACTTTAGAAAATGATACTATATATCAATACTAAAAAATTATTAAACATCAACTAATTTATCTTAGTTGCAAATTGAGAAGTAATCCCATGTAATGCCATCACATATTGCATGCAATAAGTAAATGAAATACCAACTCCATCTCCTTCTCTTTTATATTGTAAAAGCAACCACATTTCAGATTCTTATATACCCAATGATCCACAATGGTGAAGTGGTGAACATTTGGTTTTCATAAACGGTTGAAATGATGGGGTTTATGATATTAAATTTAGGGAAGAGTCAAGATTTTTGTCTCTCTTTGGGCTTCCATTTGCTCTAAGTTTAAGGGCCCTTCTCAATGATCTTAAAAATTGGAAAGATGATGCATACTTTATGCCAACAAAACCTAGGTTTAGTGTTTACTTGTGCTTCTCCTCTAGATTAATCTGAAATTTAACACCCATGGTTGTTCCTTGGGAACCCAAATCAAACATGGTATTGGCAAAATTGGCAGAGAGTTTGTGAGAGTCATATGTGATTGTGTTTTCAAGTCCAGAAGCACTAGATATGTCTCTCATACTTAGTTGTTTCCCTTTAAAATGCTATTCTTCAATATTTCGCAAGTGGAGTGGAATAGTTGAAGTTGATGGTGCTTCTGTTGGTGTTAGAGATGTGCTTGGTACCTATGTAGGATTTGTTACTATTGGATGCCCATGTCTGGAATTTGGAGGCGGATATCTTGCCAAGATGGGTTCTACTTCTTTACAGGATTACATTTTCTCTTACATACACCCTTAGGAGAAGGGCTTTATATATTTCTTTAAGTTATCATCATCATCTTCTTACCCGTTCTTTCTTATGGAAAAAGTCCAATCAATTTTTAGAAAAAACTTAGAATATTAAAAGACACATTTATGTAAAAGGATTCTTTATGTTTCATTGCACTGTTGCATTAGTTTATCAGAGTACTCACAAGATTTAGACATTGAATATTCAGTCTTGGCATTTACCCATTTAAGTTTTCTGTATCAATCATTTAATCAAACTACTCACATGATATTTCAAAATGAGAGATTTTCATTTAGAAAAACTGCATCTCACTTTTCTCAAACATAGACAGTCATTGATATATATATTGGGTGCCATGGAATACGATGGCTTGCTTGCATCAATTTTCACTTATATATATGATTACGATGGCTTTATTATTATTTATATTATATAATATCATGTATTGCATTTATCTTATACATCAATACTAAAAATTATTAAACACCAGCTAATTTATCTTAGTTGCAAATTGAGAAGTAATTCCATATAATGCCACCACATATCTCATGCAATAAGTAAATGAAATACCAACTCCATCTCCTTCTCTTTTATATTGTAAAAGCAGCCACATTTTAGATTCTTATATACCCAATGATCCACAATGGTGAAGTGGTGAACATTGTGTTTTCATAAACGGTTGAAATAATGGTGTTTATGATATTAAATCTAGAGAAGAGTCAATATTTTTGTCTCTCTTTAGGCTTCCATTTGCTCTAAGTTCAAGGGCCCTTCTCAATGATCTTAAAAATTGGAAAGATGATGCATACTTTATGCCAACAAAACCTAGGTTTAGTGTTTACTTGTGCTTCTCCTCTAGATTAATCTTAAAATAACACCCATGGTTGTTCCTTGGGAACCCAAATCAAATGTGGTATTTGCAAAATTTGCATAGAGTTTGTGAGAGTCATATGTGATTGTGTTTTCAAGTCCAGAAGCACTAGATATGTCTCTCATACTTAGTTGTTTGCCTTTAAAATGCTATTCTTCAATATTTCACAAGTGGAGTGGAACTGTTGAAGTTGATGGTGCTTTTGTTGGTGTTAGGAAAAAGTCATTGATTGGATGTCCTGTTCAACAATTTGTCCATTGCAAAAAAAAGGTACAACAAATACATTTATAAAAAATTAAATACTAAATAAAAACATATAAAACATATAAAACTAATTCTGTTTATATTTTGTGACACGAATTGTGAGTTCTATAAGAATCTTATTAGGCGTACGGGAAAAAAGTTCTTATTCTTGGTAAGATTAAGCAAAAACAGCGAAAATGAAAGAGCGATGGGCCGAATAGTTTCACAAGAAATAGATGAACTTCAACAAATTTCTAAGCCAATAATTATCAAAGATGGAGGCAATGATCAATAGTCAAAAAGAAGAAAGAAAATTAAAACTTGAAAGGCTTGAAGCATTGAAGAAAGTTGGTATCTTTTGAAGAAACATTTTAAGCTTTGGAGAATTAATAGTGTTTAAACAATATAAACAACATTGGTATCTTTTGAAAGTTTTATTCTGCAGCGACTTTTTATAACACTTTTCAATTATAAGTGTTCATAGGTTTTTAAATTTTGATAGTATTGGAGCATTTTAAATGATTTGGTTTTTATTGATAGAGTTCAATTGTAATGGATAAATGTTGTTAATGGTCTTGTGGAATCTTGGAAAATTATAAAATAAACTTAAATATAAAATTAATTTCACGTGCAACCCACGTGTGCACTAACTAGTGGTTATAAAAGAATATAAATGAAATAAAGGTAAATATTATTTATCACAGTAGAGCAAAATAAGCCAATACTTAGCTTAGTGGTAAGGAGCTAGTACATAAGAAGTTTATCATAAAAAGGTTTGGGAATCAAACCTCACTGTATGATTTTGGTAAGAAGCTGGACTTGGTATTTCTTTATAAAATAGAAAATTTTGGACTTGTTATTATGACCAAGATCTCGAATTTCAGTTTTAGCACGCATCTACCAGTTATGGTAAATATTGGAAATCAATTGAAATTTTGAAAACTTGTAAACCTTCACTTTGCATATACAAGTCAAATATTAATTAAAGATTTTAACCAAAATTTATGCATCTTCTTTGGTGACAATTCTCATTTGCTATTTGAACTGAATGCATAATGCAAAATGTACAGCCCCTTTGTTACCGACGGAGAGTCTGAGTCATTAGTGATGGTGGTTTTGAAGAGAGGGAAGATGAAACGTAAGAGAGAAGGAAGATTAAGAAGGTAGAGAGAGAGGGAAGATGACACATCAAGGAGATTGGAGAGGAATGCTAATAAGGGGGGTTGATTAGCATTATTGAAATAATTAACGCAAGCGGGCCCTTAGAGTCGTTACCTCCAATCTCTTTCAAAAGTCATAGTTAATACCTTATTTATATCAAAAGGAAAATAATTTTACAATGGAAAATTATCCCGACGCCTTATAATTTATAATTTATACTGATCCGAACCATGAGGTCCAACACCTTCTAAGATTTACCATGAGATCCTTCCAATATATTTTAAAGCCAACCCCTTTTTTATATTGACATATTTGCCCTTATTTGATAAAATAATATGAGACTCTTTATATAAAATTTTTAGAATATTAAACTCTTTATTTAAATTAATTATCCAAAAAAAAAGAAAATTTTTAAATTGCATTTATTTTAAAATTTGAATTATTAGTCTCATTTCTATATTTATCTCCAAAGAGTCCATTAAAAGTGAGTTGCAATATTGGACTTCTATTTTTTTTTTTTTTTGAATTCATTGAAAATTAAATTAGTTGCATACAATACAATTTATAAAAATTTAATTGTTTAAAGATGTCTAGCAATATAGGCATCCAACAGGTGTATACGATTAGGTAAATTTACTTGTTTGAAAATCAAATTTGATGCATATAATATAGTTTATGTAAATTTACCTATTTGAAGATATATGACAATATATGCATCCACCATGTATATACAAGTTTGGTAAATTTATTTATTTGAAAATCATATTATATGCATATAATACAATTTATATAAATTTACCTAAAAATATACGGCAATTAATACATCTTTTTTTGGAAAAAATTCAAAATCAGGATAGATAAATGAGGGCAAATCTGTTATAAGGTATATAATTTATCTCTTTTATAAACCAAGCTTCCTATAGGGGATTTTGGGTATGCAACCCATGTATACTAGGGGGTTAATTCTTGGTTAAATACCCATTTTACAAATTAAATCCATTTTTTGATTTCATTTGAGTCTCTCTTGGTGAGTAATTAGTACTTGCTAAGTTGCTTTGAATAGAAATGCAAAATCAAGCTATGCAATTTTTCCCTTTTGTTGCCCAGAAAATATACTCTAGAAGGGGGGTGAATAGAGTATAGCAAACTTTATGTAATAAAATTTGAATTCAAAATTTGGCTCAATTAAATTTGGAGAAAGTAAACAAGTTAACAAATTTAATTGATGATGAATAGAATAAGAGTATGAATCACAACTTAAACAATTTAACAAGTGAGTAAATAAATTTAAATGCAAAAGATAGAGATAGAGAGATTCAAATACATAGATTTTAATGTGGTTTGATCTCCGACTACATCCACGCCTCAAGAGCCTCGTCTTGAGGATTTCACAATCCACTAAGGATCTCTCCTTCAAGGTGGAGAAACTTTTACAAGTTGTCTTCTTTCAAAGGTGGAAGACACTCACCCACAAGGGTTTTCACAAGACCCTTACAATCTTACAAGTTTACAAGATGAATAAAGCGTGTACAAGATATATAAACTCCTTCAAGAGTAGATGTTTACAAAATGAGCACTCACTAATATCTCTTAAGAATCAAGAAATAATATTGGCTTAAGAGAGAATGAATCTCAATACAAGTATCACACACAAAGTGATGAGCTTAAAACAAGGATTTGAGTATGAGTATGTATCAGTATGTTTTGAATGATTGACTTACTCATCCAAGACTCATTGAAGGGGTATTTAAATGCTCTAAAAAACATATGGCTGTTGGAAGAAAGAATAGAGCCGTTTGGTTTCCAAAAACTAGCCGTTATAAGTTGCAGAGAAATATTAGTCGACTAGGACTAAATGATTAGTCGACTAGAGCATTTTAAATACACTTACAAAATGAGTTCGGAGTCGATTAGTCGACTGGGCCAAGGTGATTAGTCGACTAGAGAAGTAAAAACAATTTATTTGAAATCTGGGCACGGGTAGTCGACTAAAGACTAAGGGTTAGTCGACTAAGAAATAGTTAGTCGACTAATAACTAAGATTTAGTCGACTAGCTTAGGTATTCATGAAACAAGCTTACTACCTTGCAGTTAGTCGACTAGTCATGATGGGTTAGTTGACTAAGGCAGGCCATAAATCAATTTTCATGAATTTTAAGCTGCACTTTGGTTTTAAAATAGCCCAAGGTTATTTAGAAATAATTTTGACCAATCAAAATGATTTTCCAAGATAAAAACAAGGTCTAGAGGTCAAGTTCACTTAAGCCAATATAGTCTTATCCTTTAGAGAGAGATTCACAAGAATAAGTCCTAAGCACAAATACAAGACACAAACAAAGTCTTCACAGTTGAGATCTTCAAGAGTTGTTCATCTTGTGCTAGGCTTGAATTGCTTGTGAAAGGCTTTATCTAAGAGTTGAGCAAAGCTTCATCTTGAATAGCTATCTTTATGGAAAGGATCAGCACCTAATTCTTACAAGTATGGATAAAGAGGATAACTTATACAAGAATCATGGATACAAAAAATATCAACAAGAATAGCCAAGAGATATATAGTAGAAGCCAACAAAGGGTTTTGACATATTTGCAATATGTTCAACTAAGTATTTGTATGCATAATCATACTTCAATGTTTGTCATCATCAAAATCATACAATGGGGTGGGATAAGACATTTATCAATAATGGATTGAAACCATAGGGCTAACAATCTCCCCCTTTTTGTTGATGACAAACATTGAGTAAACTTTGCATATGACAATGAATATATTAACTAGGGTTTGTAGCTCCCTGTAGACATCCATTTTTTACCATGAGTGTGGTTATGAATGGTTGCCTGTGTTTAGAGGTGAAATAGGGTGTCAAAACCCTAAGTTCACAGTTTTACCCTTGGTGGGTAATTAGATAGAGGTCATTATCGCATGTAGGTTTTTAGATTAGATTGAGTCGGTTCTTTTTGCATTATGTTTTTAGAGAGTCTAGGAGCATCCCTACAAAATTCCATGGCATTCCGAGCAAGGCTTGACAGAAAATAAGACCTTTTGTGACCGAAGGGCAGTTTTGTCCTTTGAGTCACAAAACACTTTTCTAAAACATTTTAAAACTTGTTTCAAGAAGAAGAAATGATTTCGAAAGCAATCGGTTAGCAAATTTCAAAACCCTGATTTGGGCCCGGCAGGCCCTAAACAGCTAATCGGTCGACTTTTCCCTAACCCTTTGACCTCGGTCAATGCATTTTCACTTCAAACACTTCTTAAAACATGGAGAATCGAATCACGATCGTTTTGGCGCTTGAATCGTCAAATTTGGACTTAAAATGAGCCCGAAAAGCCGAAAAAAATCCGAAACCGGGTCGAAATGGGCTGAACCAGGCCCATATAGGGCATTTTTGGGGATGGGGGATCGATGTCCGTCCACCTAGGGATGGCCAACTGTCCTAGAGAGGGTGGTCGTCGATTCTTTTTGCCAAAAAATGCATATTTCAGAGTTTTTTTCCCGCTAGGACTCTTCCAAGCCCTGCCATGTGTCCAGTTCGGCCATGGAGGAGTTTGGATGAGTTCAAACACCTTGGAAAACTGATTTTGAGCCCTTGGATCATTCCTAAGGGATTCAAACTCAACCATTGATCAAACTCAGGCCTCCCTATAAATAGAGGGCCCTGAAATCAGTTTCAACACACAGAAATAAGCTTTAGAGAGCTAGCTTGGAGAGTAGAGGCTTGAGCAATTGCACAAGCTTCCCCCATAGCACTCTAGCTTAAGTTTTAAAATTCTTGAGGTCCTTGGAGTCCTTGGAGCTTGAGGAGAAGGCTTGAAGCAAGGAAAGAGGTTAGTAGAGTTTTCTTTTTCTTTTTCTTTTATAGTTTTCTTTTTATTGCTTTATTATGCATAGGATTTAGTTCTTTAGTATGCATGATAGGATAGTTTATTGTTCCTTTAATATGAATAATAGGGATTAGTTTATTAAAATAGTTTTCTTTTGCATGATAGGAATTAGTTTTATGCATGCATATTTCTCTCTTTTCTTCTACTCTTTTTCTTCCACTCTTCTTTGATCATACCATGTTAGGATTAGATATTTGAGATTTATTTCATATCTAGAACATATGCTAGGAAGTTAGGATTGTGCATGATTTACTTAGGAGAGCATATTAGTCCATCTCTTTGAGTCATTTTGTATATTGTTACCATGTTATGATAAAAGTACAGGTTGCTTATTAATAGTTAGTGGTTAAGTTTGTATCATTATTTTAATTGTGTCTTGATTGGAATGCTATATGAACTGTGATCGAGGGAGCGAGCAAAGGTAAGTCCTTTCCCTTGTGATAAAATTGATTGTTTTCAAGTAAGATGCATGATTATTTTCATATATCATACTAGATTGCATATTAGGTCATTTACACTTCTTTTATTTATTTATTTTATGGGTTTTAAACCCACTTTTTGATTACTTTCAAATCTGTCCATGGATTTAAAGTGACCTAAAAGTGCATTAAAACTCATTTTTTAGGCTTAAATCAACTTAGAAACATGCCTAGGTTCCCATAGCTAACTTAGATTTGCATTTAGGACATTTTCATGCATTGTTTACACTTTTGATTATATTTCTTATTTATTTTCCAGAAATTCCATCATGCATATCATAGTGTTTTAGGTATTTAGACTAACCTAGGATTAGCTAGAAACCCTAGAATTAGGGGGGTCACTTGACCCCACTTAGGACTCTTCTTTGTTGTAAGAATTTCAATAAGAATAGAGTTCTATTTTACCTAGGATTCTACTTCGAGAACAATTCTAAAAGTGATTTTGAAAGAATTCGAAAATGGAATGAAATTCCATCTCTCATAACAAGTGTTTTGATCAAACTCAAACTCTCGAAGCTAGAGTCCAAGATAAGATAGAATCTCTACGATTATGTGGTTTATTACAATAGGAGAGTCCTATGTAATCGAACTACGTGGACTTTGATTTTTATCAAGCAATTGGTAAAGTACGTAGGCAGTCAATAGGGCGCAAGTCCAATCTTAGGTTGACTTTGAGACTCCTAAGACCCTTAGGATTGTGTATACTTTTGTACTATATATTATTATTCATATTTTGCGGTTGATTAGATATACTAGGATTGTTTTGAAAATTTTTTGATAAAGCCCAGACTTAATTAGGAGACCTTTAATTAGGGCGAGGTGGGTTCCTACAAGGAGTTCCTTGGAACCTTCCCACTTCGTAACCTAGCCCCTGAATCCAACTTTGATTCGAAAGACCATGCTTTTCCAAAATATGGGGTCAATGTTTTATTGAAAATAAAACTCTTTTTGTGATTTCCTTGTTCCCTAAAAATAAGGTGGCGACTCCTAGTTTTTTTTCAAACTCTTATCCTTTTTCAAAAACCCTATCTTGAGTGGATAATAGAGAATGATAAACTTGGATAATAGAGAAGGATAAATCGAGACGGATAAACATCATCCACAATCCACTCAAGATAACACCCCACCCCCAAAAGTGAACGAGAAGGCCTCCTGATTCAGGTTGGCTGGTTCACAGACTGGCGACTCCGTTGGGAATGTCGAGGGCTAAACTCCAATTAATTATCTTTGGGCTTTTCAATTTCTTAATAAAATCAATCACTTGCATTTGTATGACTGTGTGACTTTAATTTCTGCATTGTGTGCGCATTGACTCTGCATGATTAAGACGTTGTATGCTAAAGCCAACGATGAGTCTAGCCCTGGGCGAGCCTCTTTGATTCTTGGGTTCCATGTATGCAAAAGCAATCACCCTTCTTGCCAAGTACCCTCGGGTATATCAAACGGACCAATCACGTACTGTTGAACCCACGCGGCATTCCTGATGTCACATGTGGTTAGGTATATCGATTGGACCGAGCAAGTAAGGGACACTCAGCCTACCCTTTGCATTAGTCCATGTAAACTGTCTTTAGGACACATACCCTACATCGCCTGATCACACACTTTTGTAATGTTATGTTGCCGGATTAACCCCCCGATTTTGTCTGAGCCTTGATTGTAAAATGTGTAGAACCATTAGGACCTGGGATTGTAGGTCTAAACCTTATGAAATGCCTTAAACTCTTAAGGGAAGTGTCTCTAAAGAATTAAGGTACTTGATAAGGGCTTAGTACCCTACATATCCTTGGACTTAGGCCCGTGGTAGTGTTATGCTGTCCAAATAGTAATGTCCGTTTAAAGGCCTTATGAGAAGATGTGAAACGTGAGATGTGAGACTGGGCTTTAGGCCCATGTCCTTTGGATAGAAGGTCTAGATCCGCTGTGAGTTTGAGATGTGGGCTTTAGGCCCATGTCAGTTGGATAGAAGATATAAGCTTGTGGTAAGATTGAGATGTGAGATGTGAGAATGAGATTCGTGCTTGGGCCTTAGGCCCATCTTCATAAGATAGAATGTGAGAGAGTGAGGTTAATGCGTAGGCCTTGGACCCATACTTTTGTGAGGATGTGAGATTATCCTTATTCATCCTTTTTCACGCTGGAAGCTCTCAGTTGATTCAAACATTTTCCTTTTTCCAGCATTCTGGCTTGGCGTCGTGATTCTAGCGGTCGGTTGTTTAAGGGTCTATCTGTCGATTCAAAAATGTCTAGTAACGAGAATCATACCCCTATTTCCATTGGAACTAGTGGAAAGACGACTGATGAGAAGATTGAGGCACTCTTCAAAGTGGTCCAAGAGTTAGTTCACCAGAAAGAAGAGGAGGATAAGGTGCGAGCCCGTACTAATCCCTTGTTTGAGAATGTTGATGAAGAGGAATGTTTTCTTAGGCCTAAAACAATCGTCGAGCCCACTAGGCCTGGTGCAGAATTTGTTCAGCCTGTTGATCTGGATAAAGAACCCAACCCCAAGACCTCTGCTTTCTTTTCCAATGAGCCCATAATGTTGAGTAGTAAGGTCGAAGCCCTGGAAAAAGCATTGAAAGGTATTAGGAAGTCTGATGATCTGGTAAACATGTCGTCATTATCTCTGTTCCCTAAGGTCCGTATGCCCATTCATTTCAGAATGCTCGAGTTAGAGAAGTTTGATGGAATGGGTTGTCCTAAAACCCATCTGAAGATGTATGTGAGAGCCATGCACCTACAAGGGGCCGATGATGACCTGCTTGCCCAAATGTTCCACGAGACATTAGCTGGATCTGCTCTGAAATGGTTTTTGTCACTGGATGAGTCTAGAATGAAGATATGGGAGGATGTATGCACTGAGTTTAGCAATCATTACCGGTATAACACAGAAGTTGATGTCACTAGGAGGGACTTGGAGACTACAAAGCAAGAATCAATGGAAACTTTCTCTGCCTTCCTCACCCGCTGGAGAGCCAAGGCTTCTAAAATGGCTAACCGCCCTGAGGAAGAAGAACAAATCAGCATGATAGTGAAGAACTTGCTCCCAGTTTATCACAAGCACATGTTTTTCCAATATCTTCCAAATTTCCAAGCTCTGGTCGCTGCTGGCACTCAAGTGGAGGACGCTCTAGCCGATGGAGCTCTCCGAACCGATGAACCCTACAAGAACCGCCGACCTGTCATCAATGGGAAGGCCATCGAAGTCAATGCCATATCTCAGCCAGCTCCATTTACCCAACCCTTTTCCTTAGGAAATAAACCATCCAGAAAATTCACCGAGCTCTATATGCCATTGGAAAAAGTCTTCGAGAAGTTAAAAGCTCGAGGCTTGCTCTAACCTCTGGAACCCAGACCTGCACCCAATCCACTACCAAAGAACTACAATGAGAATGAATACTGCCATTTCCATCAATCCAAATGCCATACTACCAACCGTTGCTTCCGTCTCCGCCATGAAATCCAAGACCTCATAGACAACAAAACCATTTCCCCACCTTCTCAACCTAATGTTACCCAAAATCCTCTTCCTTCCCATGGAGTTCCACCACCCGCAAATATCAATGTTATCCACGCCGACCCTTATGTCCATTGTGAGCCTATCCGCTCTCACTCTTTATTCCCTACTTCCAGAACTGAAATGTTTCATCACTGTCAAGCCCGTGGGCTCATCACCCCATACAAGCCAAGATCCAAAAACTTTACTGCCAATACCATGCCACTTCTAGCCATGATATGGAATCTTGTGATACATTGCAGAATATAGTACAAGGGTTCATCGATCAAGGTCTGATTGAAATCCCTCAACCCTTCACTAGACCAAGGGGGCTTTACCGTTCATGGAGACAGTTTGAGAAAAATACATTCCCGGGTTTTAGTTCGAATGGGCTTCCTGAGCCTCGCAAAGTGGATCAATTGTCAAAAAATAGTACTAGTCAGTGGGCTCTCAAAGAAAGGTTTGAAGCTAGAGATCCTCGTGTGGATTTGTTGACAGAAAGAAACGGGAGGTTTAGTTTCTATGTCCTCTGCCCTGAAGATTCTTGTGAAGCTAAGATTACAAAGACTAAACCCATTAAACCTAAAGCTGGAACCAAGAAAGCCTTCTCCAAGACTGGGACTAGCCAATGGGAGTTGTGAAAAAGATATGAGGCCGGAGATCCCGAAGTAGGCCTGTTAGGGGAACCTAGTGGAAAGTTCGACTTCTATGTCCTTTACCCTAAGATGGAGAAGCCCACCTTTGAAAAACCCACCTCTGAAGAACCCATTGCTCCTTCTGGTTGGGGTGATAACCCTGACTCACTTAAAGAAGACATTCCTGTGGCTCAGGATGAGCCCAAAGATCCAAACCTCATCTGTTTTGAGAAAGCTAGCCAGAGTATCCTCAAGAAGTATTTCACAACCAAGATCACCGATATGAATGGGGAAATCCATTACCGAACTGTTTATCCAAGGCAACCATGGGTCACCCAATATTTCAGATCAAGTTTGACTTCTACCGAGTCTACCATAGATGATGGGTCAGAGAATGAGATTGATATCATAGAGTGGGAAGATTTGATGAACACACCCGAGGAGATAGCAAATATTTGGGCCAGTGATGAGGAAGATGTTAACCATGTTACTAGAGGAGGTCGTCATTTTAAGCCCACCAACTTAGAATCCGACAATCCTTTCGGAGAGTTAGAAATGTCTCAACGCACTGAAGTTCAAGAGGAAGAGGAAGAGATACTGAAACAGCTTAAGCGTACTCAAGCTAACATCACCATCTGGGGACTTTTAATGGCTTCTCAAAAGCACAAGCAGAAGGCTACTCAACCAAATTCAGATTCCCATTGATACTTCACCCGAGGGTTTAGTCAATCTGGTCAGTCCAGTTCAGCATGGGCAGTCAATATCCTTCACAGAGTCAGACCTTCCGAAGAAAGGACCTCATCATTTGCAAGCTTTGTATGTCACGGTGGATACTATGGGCAAGAGAATTCCTACAGTATTAATAGATAATGGGTCAGCCCTGAATGTGTGTCCTCTCAGCACCGCCACTTCCTTGGGCATCGAACAGTCAGAATTTAGGCCGTCAGGGCAAACTGTGAGAGCATATGATAACACTCGAAGGGAAGTAGTCGGCATGGTCACTTTATCTCTAGTTATTGGGCCTGTAGAGTTCCAAGTCGATTTCCA